>PVKU01011711.1:0-41082 GCA_004027475.1 Anoura caudifer | reverse complement strand
CAAAACCCTCAGCCTCTACCTACTCCCTAAGCTCAGCGACAGCTTTCGGCAGCTTCTTTGCTGGCACTGGCTGCCTCTCCATGCCTCACCACACTAGGAATGCCAGTCTCTTTTTAAATTTATCGGACCATCCCTGACTGGCTTTAAACACTTCAGTGCTCTCACCGCTTGTTCCGGGGTTTGTCTTTTCACAGATCAGAGTGCAATTGCCTAGCTTTCTCCCAAATTACTGCCTCAGAAATGCTGTCGCCTGCTAACTGTTTTTCATTAATCCAGTTGTAAAGCAGTTTTTTGACTTCTTCGAATGTCTGTGAACGTTGCTTACTCACAGACTTCACACCTTTAGCAACACTTGCTGCTTTAGCCGCTTCCTTATTTCTCACTATCGTCATGGTCGTCATTCTCAGCATTTGAACAAACGTATAAGAGCGGTATCAGTCACACCTACACCACTCTCATACTTAGCTACAGTCTCTCTTCTCTTTTTGATTGTGCTTCTTTTTTAAGTATATTTTATTGATTATGCTACTATAGTTGTCTCATTGTTTTCTCCCTCTTACCCCTCTCTGACTGGTACCTCCATTCCCTCCAGCATTCCTCCCCCTTAGTTCATGTGCACCTAAGTGCTTTGGTTTCTCCATTTCCTATACTACTCTCAACATATGCCTGCCTATTTGGTGCTTGCCAATTATGCTTCTTATTCTCTGTACCTTTCCCCCCATTCACCTCATTCCCCCACCCCTTTGTGGTATCACTCTTAACCTTTTTTATGACCCATGATTAGCACTTAAAATGCATAAAAGCGCAAGAGAGTAATGAAGAATATGTAGGGCTTCTGCACTATCCCCAACCCACCATGAGATTGTTGCTTTGAGCTCTACTTCATTGCGAGACAGGGGCACCAAGTGACCAGCAAGTGACAAGTGATGAAGCATTTTCTCTTGGGGGCAGTGTCATGACTCATACCAGTTCTAGCAAGCTCGATGAGTTCTGAGCAAGCACTGAGTGATGAAACATTGTTTTCTCTTCAAAATGCAGTGAATACAGGGTTTGACATGTTCTGAAGCCTACAAGTACTGAGGTATGAATCTATCTTTTTTGTTGAGGTGTCTGTTCAGATCTCTTCTCCACTTAGGTTGTTTTCTTTTTTTAAAATTTGCTTTAATTGTTGTTCTTGTACAGTTTTCTGTCTTTTTCTCCCACCCCAGCCCAACCACCCAGCCCTCCTCACCTCCCTCCCATTTCCACCCCAGTAGTTTTATCCATGTGTCCTTTATACTTGTTCCTGTGAACCCTTCCCCTTTTCCCCTGATCTTCCCTCCCCTCTTCCCTCTGGTGACTGTCAGTGTGATCTTGTATTCAGTGTCTTTGGTTATATTTTGCTTGTTCGTTTTGTTGATTAGGTTCCTGTTAAAGGTGAGATCATATGGTTGTTTTCTTAATGGTGAGTTTGAAGAGTTCTTTTTATTGTTAAGATAAGTCTTTTATCAGACATGTGTTTTACAAATACTTCCTCCAAGTCTGTGGCTTGTCATTTTTTTTCATTTAATGATATTTTTCACAGACCATGCTCTTGGTATTGTATCTCAAAAACACATTATCAAAAACAAGGTCATTTAGATTTTACCCTACATTATCTCATAGAAGTTTTATAATTTTGTATTTTATATTTAAAACTATGATCCATTCTGAGTTAATTTTTATGGAAGTGTCTAGATTTTTTTTTTTTTTTTTTGTAACTAAAGGTCCAGTTGTTTCAATTAGATGTCAGGTATTCCATTTGTTAAAACCAAAAACAAAAAACAAACTTTTTTTTCTCCTTTTGATTGTTTTTGCTCCTTTGTTAAAGATTAGTTGAGTATGTGTCTGGGTCTATTAAATGGTTCTCTATTCTGTTAATTGATCTATTTGTCTGTTCTTTTGCCAATATCACACTATCTTGATTACTGTAGCTTTTTTATTGATTTGTCTTTTCTGTGCTACAATACCTTTTCATAACTAAAACAGGATGATAGTATAGAGGACTAAGAATAATGTGTATGTGGCAAAATAGATAATATGTGAACTTGACTGGCATTTATGAAGTGTTGCATGAGAAGAAATTGTCCTCTAGAAACCTCAGTAGAAAGATGGACTCTGTAAAAATGGAAAAATAGACCAAGAAAAAAGTCATTCTAATCTATTCCTTTGAGTTAACTTCAGCGTCAGACAATTCTTGAATTCCCATGCAGAATTTATAAAGAACCCTAACATATGACCCTTTTAGATACCCTGAAATTCAAAGTTATCTTTGGATTAGCGTTTTGAGTTCCTTCAGATATACTCCCAGAAGTTGGATCACAGGGTCAAAAGGCAGTTCCATTTTTAATTTTTTGAGGTATCTCCACAGTGCTTTCCAGAGTGGCTGCACCAGTCTGCATTCCTACCAACAGTGCAAAAGGGCTCCCCTTTCTTTACATCCTCACCAACACTCGTTTGTTGATTTATTGGTGATAGCCATTCTGACAGGTGTGAGATGATATCTCATTGTGGTTTTAGTATGCAATTTCCCTGATGATTAATGACGTTGAGCATCTTTTCATATGTCTATTAGCCATCTGTATATCCTCTTTCGAGAAGTGTCTATTCAGGTTCAGATGTATCAGAGAATATGTTCTCCCATTCATTGGGTTGTTTTTTTAATTTTCTTGATGATTTCCTTTGCTGTGCAAAAACTATTTTAGTTTGATGTAGTCCTGTCTGGTTTTTTTTTTTTTTTTTTTTTTTTTCCCCCTTGCCTGGGGAGATACAACTGATAAAAAAAATGCTATGAGCAAGGGCCAAGATTTTGCTGCTCTGGTTTTCTTCTAGGATTTCTATTGTTTCAGATCTAATATTTAAGTCTTTGATACATTTTGAATTTATTCTTGTGTGTGGTGTAAGAAGGTGGTCAGTTTTCATTTTTCTGCACATATCTGTCCAATTTTTCCAACACCATTTATTGAATAAACTATCTTTAGCCCATTGCATGTGCTTGCTTCTTCTGTGGAATATTAATTGACTACAAATCTGTGGGTTTATTTCTGGGCTCTCTATTTAGTTCCATTGATCTTTGTGCCCTCTTATGTTTATTGCAGCATTATTTACAATCACCAACATATGGAAGCAGACCAAGTGTTCATCAATAGATATGTAGATATAACAACTATGAGACATTTACACAATGGATTACAATTTGGTTATAAAAGAGAAGAAAATTTTAACTTTTATGACAGTATGCATAGACCTGGAGATATTATGCTAAGGGAAATAAGCCAGTCAGAGAAAGACAAGTACCATATGAGTTCACTCACATGTGAAATCTACCAAACTGAACTAACAAAGAAAATGGGGACAGACTCATAGATGGAGAGCAGGATGGTAGTTAGTAGGGAGGATGTTAGCAGGTAGAGGGATTGAGCAAAAAGGAAAAAGGACACATGGACACGGACAACACTGTGTTGATTGCTGGGAGAAGGGGTATGAGGTGACTAAATGGTAGTGGAACAATACAATAAAGATTAAATAAAAACACAGTTATCTTCAACAATGAGTGTGAATAAGCAAACACCAAATAAATAACATTAATAATTTGTTAGGTAAATTACAAAATGCTTAATCTATAAAATGTAAACCTAATATATTAATAAATATTCCTCTGGTTGAAAAAATACTATATAATCTGTAGTCTGAAATTAGAAATCAATATAAACACATTGTGAACACAAATAAAACATGAAAAAGATATATATACTTAAATATATTAACAGTGCTATATTGTAAAAGGGACTATGAAAGGGACTCTTTTTTCCTTTAATTGCATATATATGTATATATATATTTTTTCTTTTCTGTGATGAAGACATTTATTATTTTAAGTCTTTATTTAGAAAAAACTCACCTATCATAATATTTACCTACTGAAAGTCTATGATTTGATGTTTTAGTATATTCATGAATTTGCATAACCATTATTACAACTAATTTTAGAACATTTTCACCATAAAGCAAACCCTGTGTCCACTAGCAGTCACTTAACCATCTCTTCACCCCACAGCCCTAACAAACCACTAATTGACTCTCTGCTGCTATAGATTTGTCTATTCTGAACATTTAAAATAAATGAAAATGTACAATATGTGATTTTTTGACAGGTTTCCTTTATTTAGAATAATGTTCTCAAGGAATACTCATGCTGTTTCTGCATTGATACTTCATTCCTTTTTCTGTTGTTGTCAAACAATTCTCTACATCTTATTTATACATTCATCAGTTGGTGGACATTGGCTCTGCTTTTTCAGAAGTATTTCTCCATCATGTTTACTCTTAAAAATAAGAAAAGAAGCCCTGGCTGGTGTAGCTCAGTGTACTGAGCGCTGGCCTGTGAACCAAAGGATCACGGTTCGATTCCCCGTCAGGGTACATGCCTGGGTGGCAGGCCAGTTCCCAGCAGGGGACACACGAGGGGCAACTACAAATTGATATTTCTCTCCCTCTGTCTTCCCCTTCCCCTCTAAAAATAAAATAAATAAAAATTATTAAAAAAATAAGAAAAAATTATTTTGCCAAAAAATAAATAGTATATGCACATTTGCACACATGCAAGTGTCTGTATATGTGGGGAAGGGAGCCCAGTGAACAGACTTCCTGAGTCAGGTGTTTGGAGTAGGAGACAAGAAAAGCTGTGTGTGGAACAATGGTCATGCAATTTGTACTTATTCCAAGGTCTTCAGATTCCATCTGTAGACTGAAAATTTCTGATAAAAATGATGACAGTATACTTTCCATAAAAGTAATTCACTTTATGGTATTTTAAAAAGTGTTTATATAGATAAATATTTTGGCACTGTTTTTGTGTAAAACACATACTCAAGTATTATATATGACTATATTTTGTAATAGTATTATATAAAATTATATCATCTTTAATTACATTGATAAACATTAATACAAATGCCTGAAATTATAGCTACTTTAAAATGAGTGAAATCTAAACACAGATATATAAAATAAAATAATTTCTTCAAAATTCTAATATATGTATATTAATTGAAATTTTTGGCAGTATCAGAAGAAATATTTAAGAAATATCTCAAAAAGTACAACAAAAGACAAACAAGATATAAAATTGAAGATTCTATCTAAGAAGTCCTATAAAGTAAATACTCTGAGAAAAAAACTGAAAAAAGGTAAAAAAAACTTATCAAATAACATAAGAAAATAAACTTTCAGAATGAAAGTTCTCATTAAATGTTTAGTATAATTGCCTTGGCCGGTGTGTTTCAGTTGGTTGGAGTGTCATCCCAAAAACCGAAGGGTTGAAGATGTGATTCCAGGTCAAGGCATATGCTTGGAATGCAGGTTCAGTCCCCAGAGAGGCTATGAGACACAGCTGAGCAATGTTCTCTCTGCCACTGTCTTTCTCTACCTTTCTCTCTTCCTTCCTTCCCCTCTCTCTAAGCATGTCCTTGAGTGAGGATAAGGGAAGAAGACATGATTAGTATAATTAATGAATAAAATATTTATGTGAGTTATAATTATTATGAAATTTCAGAAAAGTGGGGATAAACAGATTTTAAGATCATTGAAAAATAAAAACAAGTCATGGAAAGTATATATTCCATATAGTAAGACAACACTGGTGTTAGTCTTCAAATTTTAAGATCCCCAATTTTTTGGAGCATTTTTTAATTGCTGTTCTTGTACAGTTTTCTGTCTTTTATGCCCATCCCAGCCCACAGCCCCAGCCCTCCCCACCCCCCTCCCATTTCCACCCTCCCTAGTTTTTGTCTAAGTGTCTTTTATACTTGTTGCTCTAAACCCTTCCCCTTTCCCCCTGAAATTCCCTCCCCTCTCCCCTCTGGTCACTGTCAGCCTGTTCTCAATTTCAGTGTCTTTGGTTATATTTTGCTTGTTTGTTTGTTTTGTTGATTAGTTTTCTGTTAAAGGTGAGATCATATGGTGTTTGTCTTTCACCACCTGATTTATTTCGCTTAGCATAATGCTCTCCAGTTCCATCGATGCTGTAGGAAAGGGTAGGAGCTCCTTCATTCTTTCTGCTGCATAGAATTCCATTGTGTAAATGTACCATAGTTTCTTGATCCATCCATTTACTGATGGGCACCTAGGTCGCTTCCAATACTTGGGTATGGTAAATTGTGCTGCTATGAACATTGGGGTGCACAGGTTCTTTTGGATTGGTGTTTCAGGGTTATTAGGATATAATCCTAGAAGTGGAATTGCTGGGTCAAAAGGTAGATCCATTTTTAGTTTTCTTAGAAAATCCCATACTGTTTTCCACAGTGGCTGTAGCAGTGTGCAATCCCACCAACAGTGCACTAGGGTCCCCTTTTCTCCACAACCTCTCCAACACTTGTTGTTTGTTGCTTTCTTTATGATGGCCATTCTGACTGGTGAGAAGTGGTTTCCCATTGTTGTTTTAATTTGAATCTTTCTGGTGGCTAATGATAGTGAGCATCTTTTCATGTGTCTCTGGATATTTTGTATACCCTCCCTGGAGAAGTGTCTGTTCAAGTCCTTTGCCCATTTTTTAATTGGATTGCTTGTCTTCTTAGAGTGGAGTCCTGTAAGTTCTTTATATATTTTGGAGATGAAACCCTTGTCTGAGATATCATTGGCAAATATGTTTTCCCATACAGTTGGTTCTCTTTTTATTTTAATACTGTTTTCTTTAGCTGTGCAGAAGCTTTTTATTTTGATGAGATCCCATTTGTTTATTCTTTCCTTTATGTCCCTTGCCTTAGGGGACATATCAGTAAAAATGTTGCTGTGTGAAATATCTGAGATTTCCCTGCCTTTGTTCTCTTCTAGGACTTTGATGGTATCATGGCTTATATTTAAATCTTTTATCCACCTTGAATTTATTTTTGTGTATGGTGTAAGTTAGTGCTCGAGTTTCATTTTTTTGCATGTAACTGTCCAGTTCTCCCAACACCACTTGTTGAAGAGGCTATTTTTACTCCATTTTATGTTGCTGCCCCATTTGTTGAATATTAATAGACCGTAGATACTTGGGTTTATTTCTGAGCTCTCTGTTCTATTCCACTGGTCCATGTGCCTGTTTTTATGCCAGTACGAGGTTGTTTGATTACAGTGGCCTTGTAATACAGTTTGTTATCAGGTATTGTGATCGCGCCTACTTTGCTCTTCTTTCTCAATATTGCTGCAGCTATTTGAGGTCATTTATGGTTCCATATAAGATTTTCATATGTTTGTTCTATGTCTGTGAAATATGCCACTGGTACTTTAATAGGTATTGCATTGAATCTGTAAATTGCTTTGGGTAGTATGGACATTTTGATAATGTTAATTCTTCCGATCCATGAACATGGTATATGTTTCCATTTGTTTGTGCCTTCCTTGATTTCTTTCTTCAGTGTTGTGTAGTTTTCTGCATACAGGTCTTTTACCTCCTTGGTTAGGTTTATTCCTAGGTATTTTATTTTTCTTTTTGCTATATCGAATGTTTTTTTTTTTTCCTGATTTCTGCCTCTGCTGTTTCATTGTTGTTATACAAAAATGATATTGACTTTGTATCTGGCCAAATTCATTTATTAGGTCGAGGAGCTTTTTGGCCAAGTCTATAGGATTTTCTATGTACACTACCATGTTATCTGCAAACAATGATAGTTTTGTTTCCTCCTTTCCAATTTGGATGCCTTTTATTGCCTTTTCTTGTCTAATCGCTGTGGCTAAGACTTCCAATACTATACTGAATAGAATTGGTGAAAGTGGGCATCCTTGTCTTGTTCCTTATCTTAGTGGAAAAGATTTTAGTTTTTGCCAATTGAGTATGATGTTGGCTGTAGGTCTCTCATATATGGCCATTATTATGTTGAGGAATGTTCCCTCTATTCCTACTTTGCTGAGTGTTTTTATCATAAATGGCTGATGTACCTCATCAAATGCTTTTTCTGCATCTATTGATATGATCATGTATATTTATCTTTGCTTTTTTTATGTGATATTTTACATTTACTGATTTGCGAATGTTGAACCATCCTTGCATCCCTGGGATGAATCCCACTTGGTCATAGTGTATGATCTTTTTAATGTATTGTTAAATGTGGTTAGCCAATATTTTGTTGAGGATTTTAGCGTGTATGTTCATCAGTGATATGGGTCTGAGGTTTTCTTTCTTTGTTGTGTTTTTATCTGGTTTTGGGATTAGGATGATGCTGGCTTCATAAAAAGAGTTTGGGAGCCTTCCATCATATTGGATTTTTTTGAATGATCTGTGAAGGATAGGGGCTAGCTCTTCCTTAAATGCTTTGTAGAATTCTCCTGTGAAACCATTTGGTCCAGGGCTTTTGTGTGTTGGGAGTTTTTTGATTACTGCTCCAATTTCATCTGCTGTTATTGGTCTGTCCAGGCTTTCTGCTTCCTCTTCATTGAGTTTTGGAGGGTTATATTTTTTGAGAAACTTGTCCATTTCACCTAGCTTTTCAAATTTCTTGGCATACAGTTCTTCATAGTAATTTCTTACAATCCTTTGTTTTTCTGTGGTATCAGTTCTAATCTTTCCTCTTTCATTTCTGATTGAGTTTTTTAGGTACTCTCTCTTTTTTCTTAATAAACCTCCTTAAAGTCTTATCAATTTTGTTTATCTTTTCAAAGAACCAGCTCCTGGATTCATTGATCCTTAGAATTGTGCTTTTAGTCTCTATGTCATTTAATTCAGCTCTGTTCTTGGTTATTCCATTCCTTCTACTTGCTCTGTACTGTCTTTGTTGTTCTTCCTTGATTTCTTGTAGGCATAGAGTTAGGTTGTTTGTTTGAAATGTTTCTATCTTTTTTACGTAGACCTGTGTCAGTATGAACTTCCCTCTGAGGGCTGCCTTTGCTGTGTCCCATAAGTTTTGGGTTGTTGCGAGTTCATTTTCTTTTGTTTCCAGAAACTTTCTAATTTCTTCCCTAATTTCATTCTTAACCTATTCATTGTTTAATAGCATGCTATTCAATCTCCATGATTTTGGGTATTTTGGGTTTTTCTCCTTGGGGTTGGTTTCTAGTTTCAGTCCCTTGTGGTTGGAAAAACTGCTTGGTATGATTTCAATTTTCTTGAATTTGTTGATTATTGTGTTGTGTCCTATCATGGGGTCTATCTTTGAAAATGTTCCATGTGCATTTGAAAAGAATGTGTATTTAGTTTCTTTGGGATGAAGGGCTCTGTATATATCAGTTAAGTCCATTTCATCTAGAGTATTGTTCAATGCCACAATATCTTTGTTGATATTTTGTTTGGAAGAACTGTCCATTTTTGATAGTGGGGTGTTAAAATCCCCTACTATAATTGTGTTGCTGTCAATATCTTTCTTGAAGTCCTCTAAGATTTTCTTGATGTATTCAGGTGCTCCTATTTTGGGTGCATATATATTTACAGTGTTTATGTCTTCTTGGTGCATTCTTCCCTTGAGTATCATGAAGTGACCTTCTGGTTCTCTCTTTATGGCACTTCTTTTGAAGTCTATTTTTTCTGATATGAGTATTGCTACCCCGGCTTTTTTTTTTTTTTCCTGTTTGTTTGCGTTGAAACTTTGTTTCCAGCCCTTCACTTTCAATCTGTGTAGGTTTTTTTTGTCCTGAGGTAGGTCTCTTGTAGGCAGCATATGTGTGAGTCATATTTTCTTATCCATTCAGCTATTCTATGCCTTTTGATTGGAGCATTTAATCCATTTACATTTAAGGTTATTATTGATAGGTACTTATTCATTGCCATTTTTGACTTGTGTTTCTCTCTCTCTCTCTCTCTCTCTCTCTCTCTCTCTCTCTCTCTCTCTCTCTCTCCTTTCCTTCCTTTCCTTAAAGCAGTCTCTTTAGCATCTCTTGCAAAACTTGTTTGGTACAGGTGTATTCTTTTAGACTTCTTTTGTCTGGGAAGCTCCTTATTTGGCCTTCTATCTTGATTGAAAGCTTTGCTGTGTAAAGTAGTCTTGGTTGCAGGCCTTTGGTTCTCATTATTTGGAATATTTCTTGCCATTCTCTTCTGGCTTGGAGCATTTCCATTGAGAAATCAGCTGCTAACCTTATCAGGGCTCCCTTGTGTGTTATTTCCTTTTTGTCCCTGCTGCCTTTAAGATTCTCTCTTTGTCTTGGACATTTGCCATTTTAATTATGATGTGTCTTGAAGTGGGCCTCTTTGGGTTCCTCTTGATTGGGATTCTCTGTGTTCCCTGGATTTGTGTGACTTTTTCTCTCATCAGATTAGGGAAGTTTTGCATCATTACTTTTCAAATAGGTTTTCTATACCTTGCTGCTGCTGCTGCTGCTGCTGCTGCTGCTGCTGTTCTTCTTCTTCTTCTTCTTCTTCTTCTTCTTCTTCTTCTTCTTCTTCTTCTTCTTCTTTCTTCTTCTTCTTCTTCCTCCTCCTCCTTCTCCTTCTTCTTCTTCCTCCTCCTCCTCTTCTTCTTCTATCCCTATGATATGGATATTATTATGTTTCATATTGTCTTGCATATCTCTTAATCCCTCTTTATTCTTTCTGATCCTTTTTTTGTTTTCTTGCTGTTTCTGGGTGTTTTTCTACTTTGTCCTCCATCTCGCTGATCCGATCTGCTTCATAGATTCTGCTTTTGATTCCTTCTACTGTGCTCTTCACTTCAGAAATTGTGTTCTTCATTTCCTCTTGGCCCTTGTTGATAGTTTCTATTTCCTTTTTCATATTGATATAGTTTGCAGTGAGTTCATTGTAGCTTCCCTGTAGTTTCTGGTAGCTCATTGAGAGCTCATTGAGCTTCCTGACAACCACTGCTTTGAACTCAGAATCTGATAGTTGAGTTGCCTCCATTTCATTTAGCATTCTTTCTGGGACTTCCTCCTTTCCTTTCATTTGGGGATTGTTTCTTTGTCTTCCCATTGTTTGTGAGACTCTTCTTGTTAGCCTCAGCTTCTTAAATTGATCTGTTTTGGCTCCCTTGGTTTATGGTGTGAACTTCTGTGGTAGAATACCTGTGAGATTCAGTGGTGCTGTCTCCTTTGGGTATCCTGGTGATCACAGCTTCCCCTGTCTCAGCTGTTGGAATGCCCCCTCTTTGGGACCAACTCTGGTTTTTTCACTGTTCCGGGTTTTCTTTTTTTCTTTTTTCTTTTGGTTTTTGTCTCATTCATGGGTATTTAAAAGAGAAAAGAGGAAGAAAAAATGAAAAAAAAAGAAGGAAAAGGAAGAAGGAAGAAGAAATAAAATTGGAAAGAAAGGAGAAGCAATAAAACAAAAAAGATGTAAAGAGAAGCAAAAAGAGTTGAGGGGTAAAAAAGATAAAAATAATTAAAAAATAATAAAAAATATTAGAAAACAATGACAACCAACAACCTCTTGCTGTTTTCAAACTTGCTAAGCCGTTTTTTCTGGTCTTGCTGGCTGCAATGCCTGAGGCTTATGGTATTGCTCTTATCTCTGTTCAGCACTCAGTTATCTTTGGGCTACTCTCCCCAGGGCAAGCCATGTACTCTCCTCAGAGCTAGCCTGGCACCTCTCTGCACAAGGCCTGGGGTGTATATTCTGAGCCTCTGGAGCAGCGCACACTTTCCCTAGTTTATGGGTGTGAGCCCAGGTCTCCTATGGGGCATGCGCCTACCCCGAATTTACGGGTGTGGGTTTCAGATTTCCTGCTTTGTGTGCACTCACCATAATTTCACAGGAGTGTGCTCCAGGTTTCCCATGGATTGTGCAAACTCCCTGGGTTCACATGCATGGCCTCTGTTTCTCCCATGGTTCACTCGCATTCCCCTGGTTCCTGGCGTGGGCTATGGGTCTCTGGTCACGTGGGCGCTCCCAGGGCTTGCGTGGGTGTTCACATCCCTACCGTGTTTGCCACTCAGACCTTAACTCCTCTCTGTGAGGCTTCAAGCAACCAAGTCTCTCCTGGCGCTGCTGAAACCTTGTTTGGCTGTAGAGGGGGTGGTTGACCCAGCTCCCTCCCTAGAGTCCTGTGGCAGGCCTGGCAAGGGCTGGCCTAGAACCTTAGCTACCCTGGTCTCTGAGCTGGTCCCTGGGCTCTTATTGTTCTGAAGTACTCTCCTTACTGTCTGGTTTTTCAATGTCCGCTACAGTTTTCGGTCTCCTATTTTCAAATATGCTGTGTTTCTGTTGGTTGTTTGCTCTGTTGCTCCATAGATTGGCCAGATTTTTCTCTCGTGTGTAGGGGGAAGTGGAATCTGCTCCCTCCTACTGTGCCACCATCTTCCGTCCAAGATCCTCAAATTTTAATCTAGAATTCTATATTTAGTCAAAATATGAGTATGAAGAAGAGAATAATTACATTTTCAGACATGGATTATCTTTCAAATCCACTCAGTTTGACATTGCTCTCAAAGGTACTAGAGGGTAAGCTCCACAAAAGGATGATTAATCAAGAAGTAGGATAATATAGAGTTCAGAAAAGAGAAGATAAGATATGCCTTATATAACAAGGTAAAACTCTGGAAAACTATGAAGAGAAATCCCAGTACAACAGTTAAACAACACACTTAGAAAGCAACCAGCAAGATTAAACATTGGATGGGAGGAAACTCAGTATGGTAAGATTTTTTTTCAGGGAAAATAAACAATAAATAAATTAACATAAAGGACAGTATATACATATATTCTCAACATAGAGAGAAGAGCTATGTTTCTGTTGGTGCTTAATGGATAAATGGGAAATGAAGCAAACAAAAAATCTTTACAGTAAAAGTAAAAATTGTGTAGTCATTGATAGTTTTTAATCAAATATTAAATCCTCAGTGATGGCAAGTTATAGTAATATGTACCCTGAATACCAGTCCTTGAAACTTGGATACTTCTATTATAAGGGAATGAAGGAGGGAGGTATAAGTATGTGTATAAGAGATCTAAATCCTGATCTTCCCCTTATGGAAATATTGTGTACAAACATCAAAGACTGGCAGCAAATAGATGTTAGCTACAAATGCAGAGGTATAAACAGAATAATCAGCTTAAAGAATTGCAAATTATAGTTTCCTGAGATTGAAAATTAAGGAACATGAAGAAGGAATGGGTATATAACTACTGTGTCTTGTTAAGATTATAAAAACATTTTAATTTTGTGACATATATTAATGTAATTTAAAATAAAATATATTTAAAAATAACTATAATAGCCCTGGCTGGTGTGGCTCAGTGGATTGATTGCCAGCCTGTGAACCAAAGGGTCCCTGGGTTGATTCCTAGTCAGGGCACATGCCTAGGTTGTGGGCCAAGACCCCAGTGGGGGGCACTTGAAAGGCAATCACACATTGATGTTTCTTTCCCTCTCTTTCTCCCTTCCTTTCTCTGTAAAAATAAATAAATAAAATATTTTTAAAAAGTAACTATATTGTATACATATATACATATACACACATATATATATACATACATGTATATATATAATTCATTTACTTTTATCACCTAAATGAAAGTGGAGAGAGCAGAGGAGGGATGGATGGAAAGCACTTCACCCCATCCCTTCTCTCTATTCCTCAGTGAAATCCTGAAGTAAGGAAAAGACCAAACTGAAGGCAGTTTTTTTTCTTTTTTTCTTTTTTGTTATGGGATTCTCATTGTAGCAATTTCATAAGAGCTTTCTTCCACTTTGTTTTCCATATCAAGTAATCATGCACTGGTTATCTAGTGAGTGACTGAAGAGGTCTTTTACAGAGTAAGCAAGAATACCTTTCTTGAGGTACACATTCTGTTTCCAAAGCAAAACCTCATCTAACTGCCTCCTATAAGTATTTTCCGTTAACATTTTTCTATTAGTCCTCTACAAAAATTAATTACTCCATAAATAATAGTGGGATGTATAAGAGTGCTCTTAACATGTATGCAATTATTTCTATCATACTTCTGGCAGTTGTCTGCTTGCCATGATAGGAACTACATTTTGTAGCATCTTTACTCCACAATTTTAAATGTTTTTTTTAGGATGCAGAGAGAGGCACAAATTACCCGTGTCAATTATAGTAATGTTTTTATATAATAGGTATAAGTGGCAGGTCATAAAAATCACTAGTCTTCCTGTTACTTATAACATGATGTCAATCAAATTATATATGTGTGACTCATGGCTTGTGAGGGAGGTAATAAAAATGAACAAACACATTATTTCTATTAAAAGCACAACTTGAACACATGCAAACAAATGCACATTAGGCCATGTTCCCAACAAAGTGAGAACAAGAACCCAAAGGTGATAATCTCTCTTCCCAGACTTTTTAAAAGGTGTCATCAATACAGTGTGATATTGTTTACAGAGATGAAGTAGCTTGTGGAAATATTTAGATATTAATTTGAAGAGCAATACCAGATAATGCTCAAATCACTGTGAAATTTCCAAAAAAAAAGTGTATGCAATGTAGCTCTTTAAAGAGACAGTTTGTTCTTATAAAACTTTACTGGAAGTCCATGGAATACCAAAGGCCTGCGGATAGGATTCAGCAATCCACACACTGAAGTCCATGGACTAAGAAAGAGAAAAATTACACACACACACACACACACACACACACATATATCTCACAGCAGTAGCAGCAGTGAATGTGGCTTTGACACTAATAGAAATCAGAGACTTGTATATCATGAACACTCAGTGCAATATTTTGAAATATAGTTTATGTTTATTAGTGCTTCAAAATTGTATTACAGTGATTAGACATACTACCAGAACTTATGTTAGGCATTAATAAAACAACAATAATTTTTTTAATATTTTCAAATCTATATTTAAATACACTTGGTTATATTAAGTTCTATGCACTTTAGTTAATTCATTAAAAACATTATTCTGAGAAGTAGTCCAGGTTTCACAGGACTGCCAGTGATCCATGCATGTATCAACTTGGTTAGGCTTCTCTGGTTAAATTTAGAGGGAAAAATGTTCTGCTGTGAATTTGAGGATGTTTCAGGGATAAGCACTCAGGCAAATGCCAGGAAGTCAAATGTTATTTGTGTATGGTTTTAAGGAGATTATATTTATATTTATATTTATATTTATATTTATATTTATATTTATATTTATATTTATATTTATATTTATAATGTATTTGATAGTAGGGAGGGCTGTTGGATCATTTAAAAAGGCTTCTGGAGCATATACAGGTCTGATGTAGGAATCTGGAGCATAACATTTTTAATCCTGTATTTAAAATCCTGTATTATATAACTAAGTTGGTGGGGAGGAAGAGAGCGACAGAGATAATAGATGGGGATTCCAAGTGTTGGTGGGGACTTTCTGGAATGGCCAGAATGTGTTTTAGTGGTCCCTTTTCACTTTATTGATTTTTCACTGGTGATTGAATTGAACTTGTTTGCCATCAGAAATTGCTACTGGCACCTGATTTTTGCTCCATTTTTTTTGTTTCTCCTTTTTTTCTTCTGAATCTTGTCATATTAATCCTTGTTGGCATCCAGCAATGGAATATGATACTCCTGAGAGAAGAAAGAATTTTGGACTCAGGGTCTTGCTCATCTCTAGCTGCTCAGGCTACTTACTTACTAACAGTCAAGAATAAATCAGTGCTTGCTATTTTTAGTTTAGTTAATTTAACTTTTTACTACAAGTTTTATTTTAACAACACAAAAATTGAATGTTAAAATATCAGTTATAGAAAAAGTTAAGAATCCTATGATTTCATTCATATGTGGAATTTTGACCTGAAAGCTACTACTGAGCACACAAGAAAAACAAACAGAAACTTGTAGACATGGACAACAGTACGGTGGTTACCAGACAGACGTGTCTGGGTGGTGGAACAGGTAAAGGGGGTCAAATGTATGGTGACAGAAGATGATTTGCTTTTGGGTGGTAGGCACACAATGCAATATGCAGATCATGTATCTTGAAATTTATACTTGAAATCCACATAATTTTCTTAACCACTGTCACCCCAATAAATTTAATTTAAAAAGTTACAAAAATAAATTTAAGACAGAAGTATAGTAAACATTAAAATAATATCAGATAAAAGTTGGGGATTACTCTTTTTTTTTCCATTCATAATTTGGTACCTACTCACACATACTCAAAAATGCTTGCTAAATTTTCAAACTATACTTTATTACTGGGAAAAACAAATCTAAAATGTATCTCCAGCCGTCCCAATGGTAACCAATCCTTAGAAATCTTTTATGAATTTATCTCAATGATGTTCTTACTCACTTGAAACATTTGTGTCATTTGTAAATTTGACCTTTCTTCCTATTGTAAATTGTAATACAATAGAAACAGGCCAGATATCACGTATTTTATGTAAACCTAAGCATAGACTAACTACAGCCTGGGGAACTGTCCTTGATTAACACATTTTAATTAAATAATATTGGGGAATCTTTTCATAAGAAAGAGATGTAGCATTTTACAGAGGCTTGTCTTCCAAAGCATTTGTATTTGTTACTCATCGTGAAGTTTCTGCAACTCAGAGATGTTACTGTGCACCTGTTTAGGGCCCTCGTGTATACAGCCACGGCAGCTGAAAAGGTTAGTGAGTTGACGGTTTTATAAGGATGTGCCTTTACAAAATATTCACTTTAAGAGTCATTCTGAATAAAATTCTCTGACCAATAATAATTTCTTTGAAATGTAAATCTTTTTTCTTGGTATTCTTACTTTTCTTATTTACCACACTATCAATGAAAAAAAAAAAAGAACCCGCAAACCTACTTTGTTTCATTGTATTCGTTGACTCAACTCTTGTGAGCAATTATTATATTATTTTCCCCCTGTTTTTCTTTACTTCAGGTCTGATATAATCAATTTCCTCTAGTGGTTTCTCAGTAGTATTCAGATGACTTCTAATTCAGTTTAAGCCATTTGGTTATCTTTTGCTAACTCTTCATTTTTATCAATTTGATTAACAGTATTGGAGTCCATTTATACAATCCATAATTTCTTACCACAGAGAATAGCACCAAACCAATTATAAAAGGCTTTGAAAATCTCATCCTTACCTAATGGTGGTGATAATATTTAAACAGCTTTTAAATAGACTTGAAAAATGGCATACTGTTCTTCCTTCACTGAAGCTTTATTTTTATTTCTTTTAGAAAAGATTTTGTTTATTTATCTTTAGTGAGAGGGGAAGGAGGGGAGGAAAAGAGGGAGAGAAACATTCATGGGTTGCCTCTTGTAGGAACCTTGTCCAGGGACTGAACCCATAACCCAGGCATATGCCCTGACCAGGATGGAACCAGCAACTTTCTGTTTGGGGGGATGATGCCCAACCAAAGGATCCTTACCAGTCAGGGCTCTTTTTTATTTTTTATTGAGAATTTTATCTTCTAGGTTGAGTGTTTTCTATGCTGATTCAATCTCTTAACATCAGTATATTGTAGTATGCTTATTTAGAGCATGAACATTGGTCTCAGACTGCCAGGGATTATTAAATGCTGACTCTTGCTTCTTATTGGCCATGTAACTTAACCTTCTTTGGTTCCTCATCTGTAAAATGGGCACATTTGTTGGTCAAAAGCAAGTAATGAGAGCAGCCTGAGTTGGCATTGTCAGAGAAATGGAGTGCACCTCTCCATAGGAAGAGCAGTGACATCACGTTGCAAAGGAAACCTAATATATGGGCTGTAATTCAGGTCATCACCAGCATGATACACAGCTTGTTAACTAATCACATGCAAAACTTCTCTTTTATAGGATAAATGACCCAGGTTAATAGTGAGAATATCTTTGGCCTACAATATTCCAACTTTTTGCTCACCAAGTTAAATTTGGACTCTCTCAAGGGCAAAGTGAATGTTTCCTATCACCACGTTTTCTTCCCAAAGCTTTTTGTTTAGTTTAAGAGAAAACCTTAGATGTGTAAGGAAAAGTTCTTTTTTACCATCAATGATTTAAGACAATTTAAACAAAATATCTTTGTTAAGCTATATTCATCAGAATCATCTACAAAATTTATTTTAAAAAACATATTTTAAAATCCAACTTGACAGTCTCTGGCAGGTGAGAACAGTTGTCTTTCCTTCTGTCCCTCTCTTTTCCATTTTATTGAGATATGACTGGCATATAACATTGGCTAAGTTTAAGCACTACAGTATGATGACTTGCTACACATATACATTACAAATTTATTACTGTAATACTTTAACATACTGTAACCTTACATAATTTACCCTTTTGTTTTCATTGTGGTGTGAGCATGTAAGATATACTCTCAGCAACTTTCAAGTGTGTGATTTCATGTTTTCAACGATAGCCACCATGCTGTGCCTTGTATCTCCAAGAATGTATGCCCTCTTATAACTGCAAGAATGTGCCTTTTGACCAACATCTCACTACTTTCCTCAGCTTCTGGCAACCACCAATGTATTCTTCATTTCTGTGAGTTCAGCTTTTTGAGGTTACATATAAAGATGAGATCATTTAATATTTGTCTTTCACTGCCTGACATATCACTTAGCATGGTGCTCTGAGTTCATCATGCTGTCATAAGTGACAGAATTTCTTCTTTTTATTCATGAGCAACATTCCATGTGCATAGATACAACATTTTTCTTCATCCATTCATTCATGAATGGACACTTATGTTATTTCCATGTCATGGCTATTGTGAATATTGCTGCAGGGAACGTGGGGCACAGATATCTCTTCATGATAATAATTCCATTGTCTTTCACTGATATCTGTACATTTGAAGTGAGAAGCCTGTCTTCAAGCCTTTCTCAACAGTGGGGAGGGACTGCTAACTTGCTTCTGCCCTGACGGGCTGGAGAATGTGCCCCATAGCTGCCTAGCATCTTTGCCCAGGTTTCCTGGCTGGGTGGACTGGCAACTTGCTTCCCCATCCAATCAGGAATCTAGAATGATCTCCACAGCTGGGATGGCCTGTAGGGTGGTGACAAAAACTGAGCGTAATAGCTGACAGAGCTTACTCTTACAGGCCAGCTGGGGTCACCAGCTTGACTTTGCGAATGAAGACGGCCACTGGTTGTGACCTCTGCTCTGGCACCACTGCCAGCAAGAATGCAGTCTTCCAAGGTCAGTGCACCTGTTGCTGGGAATCCCGGCCCT
Organism: Anoura caudifer; assembly: GCA_004027475.1. NCBI lineage: Eukaryota > Metazoa > Chordata > Mammalia > Chiroptera > Phyllostomidae > Anoura > Anoura caudifer. The sequence goes on along the minus strand of PVKU01011711.1, from coordinate 22,048 downwards.
TCTTCTCTGTCTCTAGCTGATTCCCCCAGTGAATCCCATGAGGCAATACCTAAGTAGGCCTCCTGGAAGCATTCTGTAATCCTGGGGAAGGTGGATTCTCACGTTGGGCTCGCCTCTTCTGTCTGGAGACATTTTAGGTTCTCAGTGTGATGCTGCTCCAGCCTGGGGGAGGGGTGATACAGTCAAAGTGAAGCCACGCCTTTAACCCTTATAATGCAGCTTTTCACAAGTGTTATGGTCCAAGAGGGTGCTTTAGCCTCAACCCCAGATTCTGAGATTTTCAGAAAGTTGTCTTGATGGAACCAGCACTGCTGATTTCAGCTATTTGCAGTGCCTAGTTAATCAATTCATAGGTAAACATCTGGAAAATGACTTCATTTTTGGCCAAAATCATTGGGCCTGGGGAGGGGAAAAATAAATTCTAGTGAAAGAAAAATGAATTCTAGTTCTCATCTATTCTAAACTCTTGTGAAAGTGCCTGTTTTGGTGGAATCTAAGCTAGAACTTGCCTAAGAAGTTAGTCTGGAAGATATAGTTTTCTATGCTTCTTGCCTCAGAAATACAGGAAACAACTTAGAGAGTTGGGTATACTGCTAAGTACAAATGGACTTTATCTATATCTCTTAAACCATAAAGATATATGGTATTGGTCTTCCTTTTTTCTCAATTAAGAGACTGGAGATCTTGATAGAATTCAGGTTTCTAGTGTATCCCCATTAGAATCAAGAATCTATACAGTTAAGAAGCACAAACCTATCCTTATTCAAAGTAGATTTAAGAATCAATAACCTTGGATAATCAAGTCATATATTTCATAAAAGATATGTCTTCAGTTTTGAATGAAAACTTAAATGTGGAATGGAGTTTGGAAGCAGAAGCCCAGCATATATATGCTGATACATACACACCAATGGATGTTTAATATTATTCAACAAAATAAACAAAATTACTATAACTGCTTTGGACATAGTATTATAGAACTTAAAATACATTTCAAAAATATGAAAGACAATGACATATTTTGGTATAAAGCACAAAAATGATTGTATAAGAATAGTTTTCAAGATTATTCTTAAGAAGTTATGATTCTCTTCAACGTTTTATGATAAGGGAGCAATTAACTATTTTCCCTACAGCAATTTTAATCATTCTAAATAAGAATAACCACCAAATCTTAAAGAAAAGTACTTTTTTATTTTTAAGGCAGGTTAAATTATAATTTGACTGTTGTGTTGCAACTACTCAAGGCCAAAGGGGTCCATTTGTGCAGATGGAATAATATTTATGGAGCCGTTGGGATGTCAGGCACGCCTTTATTCATGGGTGGGTGAGCCACGCATGCTGCAAGCTGCGTGTCTCCCTGCATGTCACACACTCTGGACCTTGCTCCCCAGCGTGGTACCCATCATGGCACTCAGCAGGGAGTCCCTACCTGTTTAAGTGCTAGAGGGGAACAAAGCCGGCAAGATGCCAGAACCTTACATAACATAACCTAATTCTGAGCATGCGAGCCCACTTCATGCTATGGGAACAGTTTATCAGACCCGGATTCGAGGCTATGAGAACACTGGTTGTCAGGCCCTTAGGGCTATGGGAGCACCGCTTCCCTCAGCAACCCAGACATCCGGGTGAGGAAGCCAGACTGCCTCCACTTACCCTACAACTATTAACTCACAATATAAAGTTTATTCATCATATAATTATCTTGATGAAGTAAATGTCTCAGTGGAAATAATGTCTAAAATGTGGAGGCAGCACTCATTATCCTTAAAAGTCCTTTTCTCATCTAAAATTTATGAATCCTTTATACTTTTGTTGATTTAAAAGGAAGAAACAGGCAACAGTTAGTTAAATTTTTCTAATATTCAAGTGACTTCAGACCGGGTCAGATCTGTCCTGAAAGAACAATGACTCCAAGGAAACTTAACCTTATTCTGTTTCTAAATCTATCAATACTTGCTGGGAGTTGCCTCTCTTACTTTGAGAGGCTTCTCAAGATACTATAGCAACTGGTTGAAAATTTAGCAAAAGCATCCTTTCCTTAAAAAACTTATAGTACAGGGTGCAAGTTTTATGGAGCCACTTTTCTGCTTTTAACCGCTTTCCCCACTCCATCAACACCATTTAATTGATTATTTCTTATTCTGCTTGCACTAGCCTGTAATCAGAAAGACTCTTCCTTGAACTTTCTGGTGTTCCTGTCTCGCTTGGGGCAGTGCCACCTTAGCTGATATACACTTGTCCCTCCACAATTTTCTATACCTTCAAGCAGCAGAACGAACTTTTTCTCTTTAGTATAGAGGTATAAGATTGATAACCTGACATAGCAATTACAGTAAAACTCTATTACAAAGCACTTCACTATTTCACAGATTCGATTATACCTTGGGTCAAACTATGACCACTTTGTACATTGTGCATTTTTCTAAATATAACATGGAAGAAGCCTGCAACATAAGTGTTATCTTATCCTCCAACATCAGCGTTATTACAGTGATCACTTTTATTGCACTGATTCACGTTGCCAGATAGAAAAAAATGCTTTCTATGCAATTCTCAAGGACTAGTAGATAAACAATTTGAAAAAATAATATCAGACATCATTTTCTCTTGTAATATAACCTTATCCCATCACATGTTTCCCTTGTTGTAAAATGCAGTCAGTGATTTAGAATAGCAGGCCAAATATTTTAGAAACGATTTTTCTATGAAAGATGTTGTAAGAAGGTATGATATTTGTCTTAAGTAAAACTATTCGTATGACTGCTGTGAGCAGATGCCTCTGATGCCCGCTTGCCACACCGCTTCATCCCAGAGTTCTGTGCTCAGGACTCACTCTGTGCAAACACTCCCACTCCAGGCACGGATCTCACCCCAAGACTACTCATCTATCAGGCAGAGTGTCTAGGCCCATACTGCTGTTAATAGCCCACAAAAATGTTTTAATTTCTTTTTTAAATGGAGAAAACCTTTCCTCAGACATATTGGTGAATATGTTCTCCCATTTGGTGGGTTGTCCTTTTATTTTGTTCATGGTTTCCTTTTCTATGCAAACATTTTTATTTGACATAGTCCTATTTGTTCCTTTGTTTCTTTTCCTGGGGAGATACATCAGACAAAATATTGCTACAAGGAATAGCTGATATTTTACTGTCTATGTTCTCTTCTAGAATTTTTATGGTTTGAGGTTTAATATTTAAGTCTTTAATCCATTTTGAGTTTATTCTTATATGTGGCATAAGATATCCAATTTATAAAGAACTTAAAAATCTCAACACTAAAAAAAAACAAACAATCCAATTTAAAAAATGGCCAAAGGATCTGAATAGACACTTTCTTTTGTGTATAATAGCAAAATATTTGTCTTTATATAAGCACAGTCATAAAATGAACATTTAAATTCTTCCCAGGGTGAGCAGGGCCCTCCACTGCCATATGTGGCCTTCCATGTGTTTCCATGTTCTGTCTAGTTACCTGCTTGACCTGTGTAAGTGCATCTGGGAAGGACAGGGAGCCAATGTCCCTAGGGCCACAAGGTGGGAGTAGGAGCCAGGTGAGTGACTTTGAGAAAAATTTTAAAATAATTTTTCCTGAAGAATCAAATCCTTGTTGTCCCTCTATTGCATTCTCTCTTACTATATTTCTTTTACTCACACACACACACACACACACACATGCACACACATTCACAATTGTGCATCACTTTTTTGAACAATTGACTACTTTCCAGGGAACACAGACTAAGGCTTTAATTCTGTACTTTACCACCAATTTCAATCTTTTAAAATATAAAAATATTCTTGTTCTTAATTATTTCTTATAACAGATTTATTAAGATATCAGTATAATTCACATTCCACAAAATCACCATTTTACCATACACTATTAAGTGGTTGTTAGTATAGTCACAGACTTGTACAATTATCATCATTATCTAAATTTAGAACATTTTTATTACTCCCAAAAGGAAATCTTGTACCTGTTAGTAGCCATTCCCACTTTCTTCTATCCCCAAAGAGCTGAAAATCACTCATTCTGTCTACACAGATTTGCCTATTCTGGATACTCCATATAAATGGGATCATAAAATATGCAGTCTTTTGTGATTGGTTTATTTAACTTAGAATAGTGTCCTCAACTTGTTGTTGCATGTATCAGCACTGTGTGTTTTCTAATGGCCAAACAACATTCACTTGTATGAGTACATTACTTTTGCTTACCCATTCATTGGTTGATAGACATTTGTATGATTTCTACTTTTGGCTGTTAGGAATAGTGTTGCTCAGGATATTTATATACAAAAGTTTGTGGGGACATGTATTTTCAATTCTCTTGGGATTTTACCTAAGATTGAAATTTTTGAGTCATATGGTCACTGTATGTTTAACTTTTGGGGGACTTCCAAATTATTTTCAAACATACTTCACTTTTTCACATTGTCATTAGAAATTTTGAGTGTTTGAATTCTCCACACCCTCAACAACACTTGTAATTGCCTGTTTCTTTCATTTAGCCATTTCTGTATGTGTGAAGAGGTATCACATTGTGGTTTTGGTTAGCATTTCCCTAATGACTACTTGTGCTGAGAACATTTCATGTGCTTATTGGCCATTTATGCATTTTCTTTGGATAAATTTCTATTAAAATATTTTGCCCATTTTAACCGAGTAATTTGTCTTTTTATTTTTTAATTCTAAGAGTTTTTTTTTTGTATTGTGCACGCAATACCATTATCAAATACATGAATGCAAAAATTTGCTTCCATACCGTGTTATCTTGTCATTTTCTTGATGGTATTTTTCAAATCACAAGTATGTTTTCATTTTAATAAAGTTTATTTAAACTATTTTTAATTTTAATTTTTTAAATTTTAATTGTTGTTCTTGTACAGTTTTGTCTTTTACTCCCATCCCAGCTCACCGCCCCAGCCCTCCCCACCTCCCTCCCATTTCCAAACCCCCTAGTTTTTGTCCTTTATACTTGTTGCTCCAAACCCTTCCCCTTTCCCCCTGGTATTCCCTCCCCTCTCCCCTCTGGTGGCTATCAGAGCCTTCTCAGTTTCAGTGTCTTTGGTTATATTTTGCTTGTTTGTTTGTTTTGTTGATTAGGTTCCTGTTACAGGTGAGATCATATGGTATTTGTCTTTCACTGCCTGGCTTATAAACTATTTTTTTCATTTATCACTTTCACTTTTGGAGTTAGAAATGTATATTTAAGAAACCACTGGCTAATCCCAGTTCACAAAGATTTACTCACATATTTTCTTCTGACTTTTGTCACTTTAGTTCTTTTATTTAGGTCTATGATCAATTTTGAGTTACTTTTCATACATGGTATGAAGCATAGGTTTAGCTTCATTCTTCTGCATGAAGAATGATCCAGCCTAATTTGTTGAAACAGCTGTTAGTTTTCCATTGAATTGTCTTGGTAACCTTCTCAAAAATCAATTGACCACAATGTAAGAGTTTATTTCTGTATTCTCAATTCTATTCCATTGATCTATATGTCTATCATTGTGCCAGTTGCATATGTATTGATTCATGTAAGTTTTTACTGTTTTTTGAAATCAGGAAATATGTATCTTTCAGCTTTGTACTTCTTTCTCCATTAGCGTTTTGGTTATTTGTATCATTTTTTTCAAATGAATTTTAGAATCACCTTCTTCATTTCTGCTTGACAAAAATTGTGCTGAATCTGCAGGTCAATTTGGGGAATAGTCCCTGGATGTACTAATCTTCAATCCATGAATATGGGATATGGTTCCATTTATTTAGGACCTCTTAAATTTATTTGGAACATGTTTTATATTGGGTTAGCCAAAAATCCATTTTGTTTTATTCCATAAAATAGAATACCACTTTTCATTGTCATCAATGAGTTTACTGATTTGGATATTTTGAGTATGTTACTTATCTCCTGCTATTGGCTTCCTGTGGATAGAGGGCAGGGATGCTGATAAACACCTTCCAGTATGAAAGGCAGCCCACAACAAAGAATTATTTGGCCAAAATGTCAGTAGTACCAAGAACTTTCAAACCAATTTTGACATGTTCGATCAGTCATAGTGCCTTCTCCATGCACTTCACAAATCTTCTTTAGTATTTCAGTTGCATTTTTACCTTTCTTGAAATAATAAAGCATAATACACTGAAATGTTGGGTATATTTTCTTCCATTTTCAGCATTAAAATAACTGTGCAAAAATTCACCAATTTTGATAAGTGTTTTAAAAATTGCAAGCTGATATGACAGCTGTCACAACACAGTCTAACAAAATTGTTTCCAATAAAGTTAAAGACAACAAAGCAGATCCATCATATTGAAAAAAACTAAATGAACTTTGTGGCCAACCCAATATTCGTCTTTAAGTCTATTTTGTCTGATAATAATGTAGCAGCTGTAGTCTTTATGGTGTATCTATTTCCTTCCTTTCACTTTCACTCTATTTGTGTCTTTAAATCTAAAGTGTTATCACATGCAGCCAGTGGTTAGCTCCGGTATTTTAATCTCTTCTACCAGGCCATTTTTTTTTTCTGAATGCTAGATCTGCTTAGGTTTAATAGAATAACTAATAGCATGATATTTACATCTGCCATCCTTGCACTGTTATATATATATTACACATATATTTACATATATTATATATAATAATTGTATATTTTATATATATTTTATATGGTCTTTTTTGTTTGGCTATTCCCTTTGTTACTACTTCTTTGTGTCAAATAGATATTTCCAAGAATGTTGTTTTAATTCTCCCTTATTAGATATATTTTTAGTTATTTTCTAAGGATTATAATTAACATCTTAACTGAAACAATCTAGTTGGTATGAAGGCAAACTTTATATATTGTATAAAACTGTGGCAATGTAGCTCCATTCCCCCTTCTTTGTCCAATTTTGATATAAATGAACAGTTTATTTAAGTCTCTCAACACAGGTTTATAATTTTTTTTGTACAGAGTGAAGCATTAAAAGAAAAAATACATTCAAAATATCTTTTGCATATGTTTACTTTGGCCAGTGCTCTTATTTCTTCCTTTGGCTTTGAGTTATTGTCTAGTGCCTTTTTCTGAATGACTTGTTTTAATATTTCTTATAAGTCAGGCCCACTAGTGATGAAATTTCTCACTTTTTGTTTATCTAGGTCTGTCTTAATTTCTCTTTCAAATTTTCAAGGTAGTTTTGCTGAATATAGAATTATTGGGTAGCATTCATTTCTTTCAGTGCTTTGACTATATCATCCCACTGACATCTGGCATCCCTTATCTGATGATGAGTCAGCTGTTAATTTCGTTGAGAATCCCTCATATTGATAAATTGCTTTTCTTTTGCTGTTTCAGCGTCCTTTCATCTTTGCCTTTTGTCAGTTGCACCAAGATGTGTCTACATGTGTATTTGTCTAGTTTATCTTTTTTTGAGTTAATTGAGTTTTCTTGGATGGGAAGATTAGTGTTTTTCATCCTGTTTGAGAGTTTTTGTTTACTGTTATTTATTTGAATATTCTATTTGGCCATTTCTCACTCCTCTCTTGAGACTCCAAACATGCAGACAGTAGTAGGCTTAATGATATGTCACAAGACCCTGAGGCTCTATTTATTTTTTTTCATTCTTTTTTCTTTCTGTTCCTTACATTGAATGACCTCAATTGACTTGTTTTAAGGGTTACTTTTTCATTCTTTTTTATCAGTTTCAATCTGCTGTTTATGCTCTCTAAAACTTCAGTTTGGACTTTACAACTATGGATTTCTTTTTTTTTAATAGTTTCTGTCCTTTGATTAATATCTATTTGGTTTGACATTGTTCCCACAGTCTCTTTAATTCTTCAGACTTGTTTCCTTTATTTATTTTTTACTGTGTTGTCTTTTTCTTTTTTTTATTGTTGTTCAAGTACAGTTGTCTGCATTCCCCCCAAACACTCCCCCTTCAGTTCTTTGAACATATTTATACCAGTTGAATTAGACTTTTTGAATATTAAGAACAAAGTTTGAACTTTCTCCCCTCCCCCAATGGGTCATGCTTTCTTGTTATTGATATGTCTCATAATATTTTATTAAAACCTAGATATTTTAAAATAACATAATCCGGGACCTGGCAACACAGACTTACTACTTGCCCCCTTTCCTGCACTCTCACCAGATTGTTGTTATTGCTGATTGTTACATACTTTTTGTAGTTATTTGTTTGTTTTGTACTGATTTTATAAGGTCCATATTTTTTGTCTTTTCTAGCCTCTGAGGTCTCTACTTGGTTAGCTTTGTCAGCTAATGAATGAGAAAGTATTTCCCTACATGCTTTGCAAAAATAATACCCCAGTCTTAGGAGAAGGGCCCAGTTTGTAATGGTGTTTGGTTTTTCTATCTTCTTGTCAAAGCTTTAACATCGAACAGAGCTGAGAGATTAGATTTTACTTTGTTATTCTTTGGCATGCATACAACCCTGCACATGGATATTATCTTCTTGATTTCCAGAAATTGCTTAAACCTTTCAAAGTCCACTGTTGATACCATTCTCCACTGTTCTTTTAAGTTTTTGGTCACCTTTCTTCTTAGTCCAAATTTTTATTGCCACCTCAGACAGGTGAGATTTTAAACTATTGTCAATGATTTTTATAGGCCAATGGTATAAGCTGCTTGTCATGAACAAGCTCCAAGTTAAGTGAAATATAGACAAATCTTGAGAATTATGCTTGTTGAGAATTGCATAGACAGGCAAAGACTGACAATTATTCTAGGTGGAAATTTATGGGGAGTTCTTAACCCATTAGGCCACTTCCAGGGGCTGCTGGGCTGCTGGTTTTCACGGTGGCCAGCCAGGCCTTTATTCTTGAATGGCATTGTACAGATTCATCTCCACCTTCTTTAATAAAAGAATAATGTGTCCTCTGGGATGGACAAATGTTGATTGTGAATCCTATATGTAAATAGATATTGCACATTGTGAGTTTTTATCTTTTCTTTATATTACTACAAAATTACAGAACTTCCAGATGTTCCTACTCATAAACAAGTCTGCACCTAAACATTATCTGCTTAACTGACATCCAGGAAAGAGTCCACATGTTCCAGCTGTTACAGGTCCTCATAACCAAGATGTGCTGCTATATATCAACCTGCCGATTGATTCTTAATTTATGTATTTACTGAAATAAATTAAGAGAAAAAACTGTGCATGGTTTACTAAGGAAGATACAAAATTATTCTTTGAAATTATGTTATCCTAATCATAAGGGGGTAACAGTATGCTGATGTAATGTTATCGCTATTGTTATTTACAAAGTGTTTACTTAGTAATCTTCAGGCAATAAATGGCTGCTTCGTCCACTTCAAATGATCCTCCTTTTTATATTCAATGTTTTGTTTACTCTTTTTCTTCTCACTATCAGTCACTTGCATTCTGAATCTATTCATTGATCTATAACTTTATTGATTTCCTACCAGGCTATCAGCTATAAGCTCTTTAAGGAAAGGAACTAGATTTTATTCATTCATTTTTGCCTGTCCTATTTCTATCACATTGATATACAAGAAAACATATAAAAACATAATATATAGGAGGTAATGCACTATTATAGTATTTTACATATATCTTTGAGATTTTAAAGTGGTTGTTCTATATAAAGTTAGAAATATTTTGTCATTTTTTACTTTCAGAAATGAAATTTCATGTGATTCAAATTAATATAATTATGTCTGAAATAGGTAGAAATCAGATGTCAATTCATAGAACAGTGGAATTTAACCTCATTTTAGGATTTATTTTGAAAACTGAACTTGATGATCATTACTTTAAAGAATCTGCACCACCGTGTTCATCGCAGCATTTTTACAATAGTTGAGGCAGGGAAACAACCTAAGTGCTCATTCACAGATGAAAGAATAAGGAATATGTGATATATGTATATAACATTATATCACATAATAATGCATGTATGTAAAATATACACATATGCATTAATATATACATTTATATAATCTTACCTTGCACTGTGTATATGCACACACCCACACACGAACATACACACACATTGGAATACTATTCAGCTATAAGAAAGAATAGACACAGATATTATGATAACATGGATGGAACTTGAAGGCATTATACTAATTAAAATAAGTCAGAGAGAGTCAAATACTGTATCATTTCTGTTATATGTGGGATCTTAAAAAGCTGAACTCACAGAAACAGAGTAGATTGGTGGTTGCCAGAGGTGGGGGCAGGGAAATGGAGAGATGTTGGTCAGAAGGAACAGACTTCCAGTTGTAAATTGAATATATTCTGGGCATCTAATGTACAATGAGGTGAAAATAGTAAATACTACTGTATTATATACTTGAAAGTTACTAACAGGATACATATTAAATGTTCTTACTATACACACCCATAAATGATAATTCAGTGAGGTGATGGATATGTTAACTAAAACTAATATGGTAACCATCTCACAATACATATGTGTGTATATAAAATCATCATATATACCTTAACAGCACTCTATGTCAATTATACCTAAGTTGAACTGGAAAAATCTTAAATCAATTCTATTCTCATTTTCCCCCTTGAATTTACTTATGATAGATAAAATTTGTTCATTTCTACAGATATAGCATTGAGTCATACTATATAATAATTAAATTGAGTTCTGCTGGAAGAAATTGCAAAGCTGAATTAAACTGGCTTATTTTAGCTTGCAATTAGGAATCCAGAGGAGAGTATTCATCTCAAGGTCAGCCTGGCTAGGTGATTCCCTCATGTCTGTTCTTTTTCTTTGTTAGTTTTACATCTTATACCATAATGTTTAAGGAACAATGGAAGCCATCCTTTATATTTCGTTTCCCTTGACTGTAATCCCTTCCCAGAAATTGCTTACTATTTATATACTTATTTCCATGACTAGGGCATCTGCTAAATGGCTTATGCCTCATTTCTTAACCAGTCTATGCGAAGGAGTTGAAATTAGCCTTAGACTCCTTAGACTACTACTGGAAACACTGATTCATGCCATTGCATAAGATATGTGATGGCACTGGCAATTAAAATGAATGTGCTTTAGATATTTGTGTTCAGTGTAATGAAAGAAGAAATGCAATAAAAACCATGAAAGAAGAAAATGACAAGCACATTTCAGCTTACTACCAACTCATGGTACATGGTGAAAGTAGAAGGATTATGTGGGAGAATTAAAGAGATTCTTATCTCCTATGACTGGAGGGAAACATTTGCTAAAAACCATGCCCAAGACTTGAACAGGAAACACTATGATGACTAGGTACATCCTCACCCAATATACAAAGTTGGATATGACATCCTGTGAAGTTGGGTTGCTATATTTCAAAGCAAAATGTATAATTTGAACAAATGGTTATTTTGTGTCACCATATCCCTGATAGGTAGAATTCACAGGTCTGGGAACTATTTTGCCTAGAAATAAAATTTGTTCATCTCACCAAAATTCTCCATGACCCACTTGGAAGTTTGTTTCTATGTGCACAATTTTAGGCACTGCTGGAATTAAAAAACTCATTCCTAAATTGTGAGGAGTGGTGATTTGAGAGCAAAGGGGGTGACAACAATTGTGCTTCTATCAGGGAACACCATAAAGGTCCACCAATTGCAGCCCTTTGTCAAGAGTATGGCTGCTCTTTGTCATTTTAGGCTCTTTTTGACAGTGGACAAAGAGTCAAGAAAATGGAGTTTCTTAAATCTTTAATGTCTATAGTTATCATTAGTATCCAAAATGCCAACATGAAGATTCTGGAACATGGTAGATTAATTGTACTTAAATACAGTATTAACTGTTTATGTTTTTCTTTGTTTCTATTTTTATCCCTGTGAGAAGAATCGGATATCATCTTGGATGTAACAGGATCTACAGTAGGTGATGATCACAAAAATAAATTTGGCATTTATAGAGAAGATACAGGCAGCTGTCTCTCTTCTCATTTCAAGAGTACCTTTGGAATATAATGAGAAGTATCCTGGGTCATTACAGTTTGGTATCTAAATAAATGATTCCAGGGGAAGATACAGCTTGTGTGTGCGGCTTTATGACTCAGGGATTATCTTCATATCTCAGGGAGATGACTGGGTCTGAGTAGTATATGAAGTTCAGTGCAGCAGATACTGGTGCTGCATCAATATCTTGGTGGACTGCAGACCACTCCCAAGTGATGGTACTTTCATCCTCTTGCTGAAAAATTATTTTTTGTTTCTTTGTTTGTTTTTTTACAGGGTTTGGAAGTTACTTTGAACAGTAACAGGCTTGAATACCAGGATAATTGATAGTTAATACTTCTTGAGAGCACACCTATGCTATGATTAAAGGATTCTGAATTTAAAAAAATTCGGGAGGGACTAAGCAAAAAAGAAAAATGATTCATGGACCTGGACAATGGCATAGTGATTCCTGGGGGAAGGGGGGTATAAGGAGACTAAAAAGTAATGCAAAAAATACAATAAGAATAAAAAATAAATAAATAAATAAAACCCAGGTCTTCTAGCCTAGCTGAAAGAGACATGTTTTTACATAATTTCTAAAATTATTTCTGTGGAATTATAGTAAAAATTTAATTATCCTAACTGAAAGCATTGTTGGAGTGGCATCTAGGTGTCATAGCCCCTGGGGACTTGTGGTGATGGTTAATACACTGTGTTCTTTTTTTTATAGTAAGGCTGCTGAATAATATGTGACATATGTAACCTATACAAATATATTCAATAAGCAGAAGGGTGATGTTACATTTCCAAATGGAATTTTTTTTTGTCACTCAACTAATTTTCAAACTTGAGCTACATCTCAAACCCTGAGCATTCAGATTGAAGTGGAGGCTACATCCCTTTGGTGAAAAACCTTGTAAAATCATGTACTGTGGAGTCTCCCAAGGAAATCTCCTGCCATTTACTGGAGTAACTGTTAACTCCACTACAGTAATAGACAAAAGACATTCAAAAGAAGAACTATACTAAAAGAAAAATTAATATACATTTTTCATGTGCTGTTAGATACTAGCCCTTAACTAATTCTGATGTCAGAAGAATGAAAATATCATTATTTCTCAGCTTCCAAGAATGTATGTTCAAGATGATATACTGAACAATGGCAGACTGTCTACCATGGAGTCTACTATTGCTACTGAGTCATGTCAGTATAGGCCAAATAAAAGCTCTGGAAACTGCCCCTATTTCAGGCCAAGTTGGTAAATCAGAAACAATTAAAAAATCCTAGGATAATTTACAATGAATAATGGCATCTTCAAAAATCAAAAGAATGCAGTTGTAGTGAATTGTGGCAGACCCTTCTGCATGGCATGGGCCCAGCTCCTACTTGGAGATGCACAGGACCCACGCCCACAGATAGGTTCCCTCATGGGTAATGAGATTTGTAATATATCTAGAATCTTTTGAAGCTTGCTCTTTGCTAAAACCCCCTCACCCTGCAAGTACCTTGCAGAGACCAGTGTAACCGGCTGCCTATTCATTTGCTGATATCCTTCTTCTGCGATGTAATGAGGGGCATTATCTCCTTTGTTGTAAATTGGGGATGGTGAAGGAGAACCACCTTGTAATGTGAGGAGATATAGAATAAAGGCCTGTCATGGTGGAGGCTGCAGCTTTTGCTCCTCGTGAGGGAAAAGCCATGCTGTTGTCCTTATTCTTCCACCAGACTCAGTAGTCTGTGTGTATGTTTTATTTCATCCATAATGACATGGAACTGCTGGCCGGTGTCCTCATCAGAGAATCATCAATTCCCAGTTTAATTCACCTGCACATTCTCTGAGAGAAACCACAAATGATAGGATGTTAAGTGGTAGCCCCAGTCTTTGCTGCTGTGCTGGATATCGTACCTTCAACTGGAACTGATCAACATCAACTCTAATTCTTAGATTGTGACTACTGATTGGGGAAATAATTTATTTATTTTCATTTTTTTATTTTCAAAACTGTTTTCTTTTTTAAAATATATTTTATTGATTATGCTATTACAGTTGTCCCATTTCCCCCCTTTATTTCCCTCTGCTCTGCATAACCCCCCACCCACATACCCTCCATTTAGTTCAATTGTCCATGGGTCATACATATAAGTTCTTTGGCTTCTGCATTTCCCATTTCCCACACTATTCTTAACCTCCCCATGTCTATTTTCTGCCTACCATTTATGCTACTTATTTTCTATCTTTCCCCTCTCTCTCCTCCTCTCACTCCCTCTCTGATAACCTTCCATGTGATCTCCATTTCTGTGATTCTGTTCTTCTAGATGTTTGCTTAGTTTGTTTTTGTGTTGTTTATGTTTTAGGTGTGGTTGTTAATAACTGTGAGTTTGTTGTCATTTTACCGTGTATATTTTTGATCTTCTTTTTCTTAGATAAGTCTCTTTAACATTTCATATAATAAGGGCTTGGTGATGATGAACTCCTTGAACTTGACCTTATCAGGGAAGCACTTTATCTATCGTTCCATTCTAAATGATAGATTTTCTGGATACAGCAATCTTGGGTGTAAGTCCTTGCCTTTCATGACTTGGAATACTTCTTTTCAGCCCCTTCTTGCCTGCAAGGTTTCTTTTGAGTAATCAGCTGCCAGTCTCATGGGAACACCTTTATAGGTAACTGTCTCCTTTTCTCTTGCTGCTTTCAAGATTCTCTCCTCATCTTTCATCTTGGGTAATGTAATCATGATGTGCCTTGGTGTGTTCCTCCTTGGGTCCAACTTCTTTGGGATTCTCTGAGCTTCCTGGACTTCCTGGAAATCTATTTTCTTTGCCAGATTGGGGAAGTTCTCCTTCATTACGTTTTCAAATGAATTTTCAATTTCTTGCTCTTCCTTTTCTCCTTCTGGTACCCCTATGATTCAGATGTTGCAATGTTTAAAGATGTCCTAGAGGTTCCTAAGCCTCTCCTCATTTTTGGAATTCTTGTTTCTTCATTCTGTTCTGGTTGAATGTTTCTTTCTTCCTTCTGGTCCACACTGTTGATTTGAGTCCCGGTTTCCTTCCCATCACTGCGGGTTCCCTGTACATTTTCCTTTATTTCACTTAGCATAGCCTTCATTTTTTTTTCATCTAATTTGCAACCATATTCAACCAATTCTGTGAGCATCCTGATTACCAGGGTTTTGAACTTTGCATCTGATAGTTTGGCTATCTTTTTGTTGTTTAGTTGTATTATTTCTGGAGCTTTGATCTGTTCATTCATTTGGTTCATTTTTTTTTTGTCTTGGCATGCCTGTTACATAATAAGGGGCAGATCCTTAGGTGTTCACCAGGACGGGGCAACCCATGTCACTGCATTGTGATGCTATATGTGGGGGATGGGTCTGAGAAGGAACAATGCTGCTTGCTCTACTCTCTGCCAGTTTCAGTCAATTCCCCTGCTATTCACAAGCAAATTGAGCCCTTCTGGTGCTAATTCCTGGGTGGGTGGGTTTGTGTACATTCTAGGACCCTGTGGGTCTCTCCAAAGAACTCTCCTGTGAGGCTGGGAGTTTCTCCTGCTGCTGCCTCAACCCACAAATCAGAGGTTTTTTCAATCAGAGGTTTGAGGCTTTATTTCTGGGCTGGAACCCTGTGTTGCATAGTCTCTCTCTCCCCAGTTATTCCTCCAGGTTTATCTGCACAGGAATGTGGGACCGCCCTGTCCATAATCCACTGTCCTGCCCAGTCCACCATCCACAGCTTTGTCATGAATCCTGTCCACCCAGCTGCCCAATTCACCTCTCCTATCAGTCTGGATAAGTGTTTCTTCTTTAACTTCTCGGTTGTTGGACTTCCATAGAGTTCAATTTTCTGTCAGTTCCGGTTTTTTTTTGTTTGTTTGTTTTTAAATTTGTTGTTGTCCTTCTTTGGTTGTGCAAGGAGGCACAGTGTATCTACCTACGCCTCCATCTTGGCTGGAAGTAGAAATAATTTATTTTAATCTCCTTCAGAAAAGGGAATACAAAGTATTCCTCCAACATGAATTTAGATTTTGAAAAATTGTCTTTGCTTTATATTTTATTAAATATATTATCATTTTCATCTTTCTACTTTCTTTGGGTTTAATTGCTTTAAAATTTCTAACATCAAATGGCTAGTGAGCTCATTGAAATCTACGCTTTCTCCCTAATGTATGCACTAAAGTCCATCGATTTCCCTCTAATCACAGCTATACAACATTTTGATATATTGAATTTCATTAATACCCAATTAAATTATTTCCTGTTTTCCATTTTGATTTAAAAATATAAAACCTAATATCCAAACACTTGGAAATTTTCTATTAACTTTTTATTGTTGTTATTGATTTATAGCTTAATTTCACTATGGTTATATTACATATTTCACATAATTTTATTTCCTGGAAATGTATTGAGATATGAATTAGAACTAAACATGTGATTTGGGGGTAGTAAGTGCACCATAGGTACTTGAAAATAATATTTTTTCTATTATTATGATTACATTGTTCTGTATCATTCAGTTAGATCAGGTTTGTTAATATTGATCACAAAATCTATATTATACTGCCAAATTTTTCTGATTTGTTTATTCTTCGATCAATGAAAAAAATTGCCAAATCTTCATTCTGAGTCTAAATCTATTTCTCCTTTTAGGTCTGTCAACTTTTGCTTTATATAGTTTGAATTTGGGTGCATACAAACCAAGAATTGTTAAAATTTTATGGTGATTAACACCTTTTTATTTTGAAATGCCCTTCCTATTTTCTAGTAATGCTTTTAGCCTTGTTATCTATTTTTTTCCTGCTATTGACATAAAAAATCCAGAGTTTTAAACTGTGCATTTTATATCTTTTTGCATTTTTTGTTTAATGCTATCTTGTTAAACTGAAATGGTGTCCTGTAAATAACATATGACTGAGTATTTCTTTTTGTTTGCATTTTTAAGGAGAACATGTTGACAAATCTTAGTGTTTAGTTTATTTACACTCAAAATAATCATCACTGGAGATGGATATTATTTATCATAATACTGTTTGGCTTTTATTTTTTCTGCTGAACTTATGCTAATTTACTGATATTTTTTGCCTTCTTTTGAATAAATAAAATAATTTTAAAATTATTTTTCTCTCTCCTTTAGCTTGTTAAATATAAACTTTTTTAATATTAACTTATTAGATGACTTAAACATTATAAAATATATTTGATTCATTATTATTTCCAAATATGCTTCATGCAATTCTAGAACCTTGGTATACTAATTCCATTTAGTTTCTTTTTTTCTGATATGTTATTGTTACCATAAATTTAAATTTTATACATATTACATGATTCCTAGACTTTAATAATTTGTTTTACAGATTTGTTTTTTTTTTACATGTTTATATATTTTTTTCATTGTTCTTTATTCCTTTGCACATTTGGGTTTTTTATCTGTGGCAATTTTCTTTCTATCTGAGAAATAGCTTCTAGAGTATTTCATTAGGTGTCACATTCTCTCATCTTTTGTTTGGCTAGTGATGTCTTTATTCCACATTACTTTTGGAGTGAATTAGTATATATTTCTAGGCTATATTGGATTAACTCTCTGAGAGATACTAATTATAAACTTTGTATAGAATAATTTTTAAAAAATGTTTTTGAGAGTACAGGATAATCAATAAAATTATGAAAAAAATTGAAGAGTCAATTATTAAAAGTCAAAAGCTGGAGGAGATTTGCATTTATATAGCAATTTCATATTATTTCATTTATGGAGTCTGAGATATAGCCTACTTATAATGGATCAAAACATCTCTAAGTGACAGGTAAGATGCAGTCTTTCTCATTTGAAAAGTTAGAGGGTTCAGTTTGAATCTTCCAGACAATAGCAATATGAAAGGACATACCCCTTAAATATAGAGCCCATAACTGGGAAAATCTTAAAAACATATATGTAAATTAGAGGAAGGTTCTTGGATTACCCCAAAATTGCACTTTATAAGAGAAATTCTAAGTTGGTCAAGGTCAGGGACAGATGGGAATTTGAGGGAACTGATCAGAGATTTCAGTTGCTGTTTACGTGGGGAAAACAGCGTTTAGATATCATTCTAACCAATTCCTTGCTAACTCCTACAACAAAATTGTAGGTCTTAAGAAGACAAATGAAAAACATATTCTAAAATATGTCACCTACAATGTATACTATGCAATAAAAATTATTCAACAGGAGGAAAAAGAGGTAAATATGACCCAGATTTGAGATAAAAACTAATCAGTGCACACCTTTCATTCTCAAACTGTTCCAAAAATTCAAAAAGAAGGATAACTTTCAAGCTCTTTTTACAAGGCACTAGAATTATCCTAACTCCAGTGCCAGGTAGAAACACTACAAAGAAAGAAAATCATGGGCCAATATTCCTGATGAACATACATATTAAAATCCTCAACAAAACATTAACAAATTGGATCCAGCAATACATTAAAAAGATTATGCACTGTGATCAAAATGGGATTTATCTTGGGGATCAAGGTAATATTTGCAAACGAACAAATGTGATACATCACATAAATAAAGTGAAAAATAAAAATTACATGATCATATCAATAGATGCAGAAACAGCACTGGCTACACCAACTAGTGATAAAAAATCTCTGCAAAGTGGGAGTAGAACAATCATACTTCAACATAATAAAGGCCATATGTGAAACAGCCAACATCATACTCAATAGGCAAAAACTGAAATCACTTCCCTTGAGATCAGGAACAATACCAGGATATTTGCTTTCACCTCACCTCACTTATTCACCACAGTCCTGGAGGTCCTAGCCACAGCAATCAGACAAGAAGAAGAAACAATAGGCAACCAAATTGGAAAGGAGGAAGTAAAACTCTCATATTTCATAGATGACATGATAGTGTACATAGAAAATCCTAAAGACTTATTCAGAAAACTACTAGATCTAATAAATAAATTAAGCAAATTAGTAGGGTATAGACTTAATATTCAGAAATTGGTGACATTTTATGACTGCCCTGGCTGTTGAACGCGGGCCTGCGAACCAAAGGATCGTGGTTCGATTCCCAGTCAGGGCACATGCCTGGGTTGCAGGACAGTTCCCAGCAGGGGACGCATGAGAGGCAAGAATACATTGATATTTCTCTCCCTCTCTCCTTCCCTTCCCCTTTAAAGATAAATAAATAAAAACTTAAAAAATTAAAAAAATTGGTGACATTTTTATACACCAATACTGAGCTAGGGAAACTAAGCAAACAATCCAGTTTACTATTGACACAACAAAAAGTAAGGTACCTAAGAATAAATTTAACCAAGGAGGTAAAATACCTGTGCTCATAAAGCTATAAGACATAGAGGAAGGTACAAATAACTAGAAGCAAGTACTGTGTTCATGGATAGGAAGAATTAACATCATTAAAATGTCCACACTACCCAAAATAATCTATAGATTCAATGGAATTCCTATTAAAATACCAATGACATAGTTCACAGATAAAACAATCCAAAAATTTATATTTCTCTATGTATTTTCATCATATTAAGTTAGAGTTGAGCTTATTCTTACGTTTCTGACTCTAATACACTATCACATGAATCATTCTAACATTCTCTGCTCAGAAAGTGCTTTTTGAAAGGTTTATAGTTCTTTCTAGCAGACAGCATAAATCCTTTCTCCAGAACCATAGAGATCTGTGCCCCAATTTGAAACATTCATGGCAAATATGTACAGAAAGAAGAGGAACAAGAGAATGAACCCAGTCTGATGCCATGGCAGTAAATGTATGTACTTGCTCATCCTTTGTGAGTAAATATGACCTGCTTCTGTTCTTACTTTCTGAAACCAACTGGGGTCAAATAGACATTTTCCAAATGAATTGTTGCATGTGCTCTGAGGTCATGAGGTGCCATTGGCTGGGTTCTACATTTGGCTGGGCTTGCTGGCTGGGTTCTGCATTCAAGAGAGGCTGCTAGGTGGTGTCCCTGATTAGGCTGTGCTGCTGGCTGTTCTCCTTGGTTAAGTGGGGCCACTAGCTGGTCTCTGCAGTCATCTGTGGTCAGAAGTCACAGGCTCTGTTTCCTTTGAAGGATGGCACCACAGCATTGGGAAGGGCTGTCTATTGGACTCCATAATTGCTCCTGGCCAACTGGGGTCTCAGGCTATGCATCCCAGCCTCAAGGTTCTGTTTACTGAACTCTGTGTTCATGTAAGGCCCCAGGCAGGGTCCCCAGGTTGCATAAGGCTTCCGGCTGTGCTCTGTGATCAGGAGAGAACACAGACTGTTTCCTAGAGTTAGGTGGGCTATAGGATGGATTTCTTTGTCAGGCAGGCCTCTGACTGTGCTCCAATTTTGGCAAGATTGCTGGCTGTACTCTTTCGTTGGAAGCCACCTCCAGCTGTCTCCTGCAGGTGAGTGGTGCCAGCGACTTTCATGGTCAGGTGGGGTTGACATCAAGGCTATATAGTCATGCAATACTTCATTGTTGATTGGGGTCACTGGTCCCACCCCTGCCTGTTCAAAGCCTCAGCCTGCTTTTAGCAATCTAATAAAGCTGCAGGCTGAACTCTGCTGTAGGCTGGGATTTGTGGCTAGGCGGGACCGCAGTCTGGGTTCTGAGGTTGTTCAGTGCCACTCTTCAGCCTTGTTGGTTATGCTGGACCAGAGGCTATACTTCAGAGTTTGGCAGTACTGCTGACCTGGCTTCCTGTCCAACTGCAGCTGGAGAATGGACTCTGTGGCTACCTGGATTCTCCAGTCAGGTTTCCTTGGACTGGAGACTATACTCAGCAGTTTGAGCAGAGCTTCAAATTTGTTTGCCTGCATGGGTGGGCAGTGCAATGGGCTCCAAATCCAGTAAGGCTGGTTGGGTGGACACCCGAACCAAGCAGAACTGCCAACTGAGCTTCCTGGCCACATGTTTGCTGGGATGTTTGCTCAAGCACTGCTGCAAGAAAAAATGCCATCTGAGATCTAAGCACTGTTTGCTATAAACCCAGACCTCTTCATCTCTTTCTGATCCTCAGTAGTTAAGCCTCACAAAGCCCCCTGTGAAATGAAATCTGAGTGCGTAGGAAAACTGTATGCCAACGTTAACCTTTCTTTTTACCACTAGAGCACAGGTGGCAAACACAAGGCCCCTGGGCCGAATCTGGCCCTCCACCTGGTTTTATCCCGCCCAGCAGCAGCACTGAGCTCTCGCTTAAGGAATACATTTATACAGCCCTAAAATTACATTCAGCCCCTTGAAAGGAACCTGGGGGCTGATGTGGCCCCCAGTGAAAATGAGTTTGACATCCCTGCACTAGAGGATCTGAAGGACAAGGAGGCCCTATCAGTGTGGTGCTGTGCCAGCCTGGGGGAGGGTGATAAGGTCAGAGGGTAGCTGCTGTTCTTACCCCTCAGGTGTGGTCCTTTTTGGTCTCTCGCCCAGAAGAGTTTCAGCCTCATCCTTGGCTTCTAGGATTTTCTTGGTGGTGTTTTCTCTATTTATAGTTGCTAGTTGGTCTTATGAAGGGGATTTAAGTGAAGAATGACCTATGTTGTCATCCTGATAATGTCACATTATATTCATTATAATAAACTGTATTTCTATTACCATTTAGTCCCCTTATACTCCCCTCTCCCCAGCAGTCACCACACTGTGGTCCATGTCCATGAGTCCTTTTTCCTCACTCCCTCCATTCCCCTTATAAAAATAAAAATAAAAATAAAAATAAAAAGAAGTAAATTGTATTTTCATTCTGAAGAAGACTTTTATGGGGTATGTCAGGGAGATCACCTAGATATGGAAATGAAAGCTGTAGCCACTATCCATTGAAGACTCAGAGCTGAATTGGTTTACAGCATCCTGGTGAGCAAGCTTAAATTATGATCCTGTATTAGATGTCCATGTGCCAGGCCATGTGTTAGTTAGTTAGAAAATTACACGCAAGAAGAGGCTGGAAAGAGGTATTCCAAGTCATGAAAATCAAAGGCCTACATCCAAGATTGCTCTATCCAGCAAAGCTGTCATTTAGAATGGAAGGGAAGATAAAGTGCTTCTCAGATAAGGTCAAGTTAAAGGAGTTCATCATCACCAAGCCCTTATTATATGAAATGTTAAAGGGACTTATCTAAGAAA
>PVKU01011710.1:0-41184 GCA_004027475.1 Anoura caudifer | reverse complement strand
TTCATTTGATCCTCACAACAACCCTGTGGGCAGGTGTTGTCATTATCTAAGAAACCAAGGCCCTGCAATAGGAAATTGTGTGCTCTGTCACACTCTAGGAAGCACAGAGCCATGAGTCAGACAGAGACATTCTGGCTTCTGAGCCTTCACTTCTATCCTACAGAAAGGGACAGGGTTGACGCAGTGCCAGCTGAGAAAGTGACCTCATGTGACCCAATTCAGTGTGAGATTAGAATTCAGAGGGCAAGTGGTGGAAGGGTGCAGTGGGAGCATACATAGAGCTCCCAGTGTGTGCCAGGGAGAGCTTCCCCAGAGCCCTCCAGGCAAATGGCTGCAGTCACCTTCATCGTCAGGACGTGGAAACCAAGGCCCAGAGTGGGGAAGGACTTGCCTAAGGTCACACAGCTTGTACACAGTAGGGGTGGATTTGAAACCCAAGTCTTCTATTTCTTTTCACTGCCCCTCCCTGTCTCCAGCTGAGACACTAGTGCAGACCGCAGTCTGGGTTGATGAGGGCAGCAGTGCACACTCTAGTCCTGCAGAGTGAATTCCTGGACTTTGTGATGATACCTACACCTCCCTGACACCCAGACCCTGGCCTGAGCTGTAAGCTCTGAGCTCTGGATCATCCATGTTGCCAGGACCACCCCCATGCCAGACACAGGCTTCATCGGTTATGTAAAAAATGGTGCTGGTGATTGGCTAACAGACTGTAGAGTGCCTTGCAGCACTCACAGCCCTTCCCTGTTTTCTTGCTCAGCTCAGCAATCTCCAGACACTTGTCAAGGTCACACAGCATGTTTGTGGCAGGGCTGGGATTGGCACACCCCTGCTCCCAACTCCTTGCCCATGACAGCTACCCAAGTGCCAAAGTGCCAGCAGAGTGACAGGCACATAGTAGGTGCTTAGAAAGTGTTTGTGGCTTGACCAGTTTTGAGGGCCTTTATTCATTACCAGGCCCTGGTCCACATAGGAGGTAGCTTCCCCATTTTACTGATTAAACAGAGGGAAGCCCAGAGAGGCACATGGGTTCCCCAAGGTCACACAGAGCAAAAGTCCACACCCTAGAAAACCCCAGGTCCAAGGAAAGCAGCTGTAGGTTCCCCAGGCCCTGTGGTTACAAACTCTAGATCCTGTCCCTGCCCTAGTCTGAGGGTGACCCAGAGGAGATCTCAGCAAGGCCTGCTGGCTCACTTCTTCCTTCCCCTTCCTGGTCTCTTCCCCCTAATTGTACCAGGGGCAGCAGGAGTTGTTCCTAGGGTCCAGCGGCTCCCAGTGGCTAAACACCTAACCAAGAGATCCACGTTCCACCTTTCTAGTCATTCCAAGACACCCTGTAACCATCAGACAGTTCTCAGAGGATGTAAAAGTTAATGGGATTTTGCTGACAGAGTGAGTGCCCAGAGGGCTCTTTGGTACCACATCTGCAAGGGCAGCAGACTGAGCTGGGAGTCAAGACAACAGGGTGCAAATCCCTCTCGACCACTGTGCCTTGGCTTCCAGAAGCCAGTCCCAGGAGAGCAGCTCATGAAAACAGGAGAAAAACAATGTTCATTGTGTACCATGTGCCAGGCCCTTACTAGGTCCAGGGCTCACAGAGTCCCTGGGGTCATCCCACTGTACAGCTGTCCAAACTCAGGTTCAAAGAGGCCAAGCCACTCACTCTTGGTCACACAGCAGACCCTGGGTTCGAAGCCAGGTCTTTCCTGTTCTAGAACCTGAAGGTGTTCCATTGTCCTGAGCTGTCTCTAAGTGTGCTAAATGCTTTGGTAACTAATGGGGGGCCCGTTGACAAAGCATACAAGGGGGAAAGAACAGCCTTCCCATGTACAGAGTATGTAGCAGGGATAGGGGATAACAAAAGTCCTGTAAAGTGAAACACTGGGCTCTGTATCTCAAATCACTCCTCTGAAGTCCAAGAGAATGCATTTGCATATACTGGGTTTCTGTTTAGCAAGGTTCAACTGTGTTTTCCAGTTTGGGGGATTCTATTGGTATCATTCATGGTGGTAGAGGGGCACCCTAGTTCCCCTGCTCCCATCATCACATGGTCTAAAATATGGCTATATCTCCTCCGTAACGTGGGGCTCAAGGCTCATTCAGGCTGCTTGTGGAACTCAAAGGCAGTAGTGTGCACCAAACAAAGGCTGGGCAGCAGAAAGCAGCAGCTTTAACTGAGCCTTTATTGGGTGCTCACTGCCACAGATGCTTTACATAAAGGCTCACCCTGAGTCCCATCAGCCACCTAGCAGGGAGTGCCTGTCATTACCCACATTTTGCAGATGAGAAAACGAAGGCACTGTGGTTCAGTAACTAGCTCATGGGCACACAGCAGTTAAATAGTACAGCTGGGATTTGAACTCAGGGCTGGCCCAGTGTCAGTTATCATCAGCACAATTATGAGTATCATTACCATCAAAGGATGGTCCAGTTAAATGGTTTAAAATTAATGGAAAAGTCTTGAAATTCCCAAAGGGGGAAAAAAGTAGCTTTGAGAACCCTATGCATTGATGTGGTTGTTAACTAGCCTGCAGGGAACAGCTGGTTCAGTAAAAACCTGTGGAATTTTCCAGCCACGCATGCTGCTGGGCCACAGTGATTCTACACCATCCCCAGCATGGACGCACCAGCTGAGCCTGGACCCTCCCGGGATCTGGGAGCTGAGAAACATTCCCTGGTAACACTTAGCCTTCTTGTCATGTTGCTTCTGACTGCTGGCTTTTCCAGATGCTCCTGGTGGGGTCTCTTAAAACTGCTGTTCTCTCTTCCTGGAATTGAATTGGACTTCCAGATGATCAGCCATAGGTGTATGGCAATATTTTCTATTTTTCTACATGAGGCCAGTGCATGGCAGAGGGGGTGCTGGGCACAGGAACAGTGGGCAGGCTAGGTCCAATGTCATACTGTAGGCCCAGGCCTGGTTTCAAACTCCACATTTGCTATGTGACCCCAGGTGAATCACTGCCCTTCTCTGAACTGCTTCACTTTTTTCAGCCAGCTTGAAGATTAAAGTGCATGCTTGGCATATAGCAGGTCTTACAAGTAGTTCAGCCCCTGTAGAAGAGAACTACCCTGAGTTTTCTAGGCATGGATGGTCAGACATGGAAAGGGCCATTCTCCACCTCCCCCACATACCCCACAGTGGAAAAAAGGGCCTGAGCTAGTCCTGGCTGCAGCAATCACGTTGGTTGTGTTATCTCACCTCTCTGGGCCTCAGTTCTCTCATCTGTTAATGGAGTAAATACCATTTACTCTCCGGATCATGGGAAAGCAAGAGACAGAATGTGTGGAAGGTCTTAGAAAGGCCCTAGCACTCAGCATTAAATGTGTATGATGTTTTTCCTTTTTCTGCTTCACATGGTAGACCTGGTAGGCCTCAGGCAATTTGAATGCCCAGACTGGGAGGTACAATGGAGTAAAGATGTAGGGTCACTGCAGGTCACACAAGTGGTTCAGATGGTGTGTGGGTATACTCACTGTGTAGTAGGGGCTCAAATCCAACAAGGGCCAAGTAAGAAGCTCCTATGGCTTAGCACAGGCCAAAGCTTTCACATTCTTCTCCTTGAGCCCAGTCTCAGTGACCCCCATTTTGCAGATGAGGATGCTGCAGTTCAGAGAAGCCGTGACTTACCCAGGGTCATACGGGGACAGCAGTAGGATTAGGACCAACTCGTCACAGGGAAGGTCCAGTGCTGTGGTCCCCACCCTTAGCCCAGAGACCTGCCTCATGGTTGGTGGGAGAACAGAAGGAGAAGACATCAACAAAATGCATGGTCAGGGCTGGGGGCCTTCCAGTCAAGATGGAGGCATAGGTAAACACAACTCGCCTCCTTGAACAATCACATCAAAAATTACAACTGAATTACATAACAACACTCACCTAGAATTGTCAGAAAATCAAGCTGTATGGAAGCCTGACAACCCAAGAATTAAAAAGGTCACATTCATCCAGACAGGTAGGAGGGGTGGAGACAGAGAATAGGCAGTCCCACAACCATGTGTGATGTATAAAATTGGGAGGGATACCTCAGGAGCGAGGGATCTTAGCCCCACACCAGACCACCCAGCCCAGGGTTCCAGTGCCAGGAAGATAAGTCCCCATAACTTCTGGCTATAAAAATCAGTGGGAGTTGGGGTGGCAGAAGAAACTGAGGGATTCATGGGTGTCTCCTCTTAAAGGGCCCACAATGCTCTTAGAACTTATATAGACTTACTCCCTCTGGGCTCCAGCACTGGGGCAGCAGCTGGAAGAGCACCAGTGGCATGTGGGGAGGAATTGAAGTGTCTGGCATCAGGGTAAGAACTAGGCCAGACAGAACTGCAGACAGCAGCCATTGTACCTTTTTTGAGCCCTGCCACCAACAGAGCCACAGAGTGGTGATACAATATCTGAGACTCCATCAACCTGGTTCACACAGGTTGCCTTCCCCTGATGATTACCTAAGGCTCTTACAGGTGCACTTTTATGCAATAGGCCACACTACTAAGACAGAGAGTCAAAGCAGCTCTACCTAATACATAGAAACAAACACAGGGAGGCTACCAAGATGAGGAGCAAAGAAACATGACCCAAATGAAAGAACAGAACAAAACTCAAAAAAAAGATGGAGATAACAAAATGTAGATAAGCAATCTATCACATGCAGAGTTCAAAACACTGGTTGTTAGGAATGCTCAAGGAACTCATTGGGTACTTCAGTAGCATAAAAAAGACCCAGGCAGAAATGAAGGTTATACTTAGTAAAATAAAGAAAAATTACAGGGAATCAACAGTGGAGTGGATGAAGCCAAGAATCAAATCAATGATTTGGAACATAAAGAAGAAAAAAACAATTCAATCAAAACAACAAAAAGAAAAATGAATTTTTAAAAAACACAAGGACAGTGTAAGCAGCCTCTGGGACAGCTTCAAATGTACCAATGTTCAAATCATAGGGTCGCTGGAAGTAGAAGAGCAAGAGTAAGAAATTGAAAGCTTATTTGAAAAAATAATGAAAGAAAACTTCCCTAATTTGGTGAAGCAAGTAGACATACAAGTCCAGGAAGCACAGAGTCCCAAACAGGATGGACACAAAGAGAACCACACAAAGACACATCATAATTAAAATGCCAAAGGTTAAAGATAAAGAGAGAATCTTAAAAGCAACAAGAGAAAAACAGATAGTTACCTACAAAGGACTTCCCATAAGACTGTCAGCTGATTTCTTAAAAGAAACTTTGCAGGTTAGAAGGGACTGGCAAGAAGTATTCAAAGGACCTACAGCCTAGATTACGCTATCCAGCAAAGCTATAATTTAGACTGGAAGGGCAGATAAAGTGCTTCCCAGACAAGGTAAAGCTAAAGGAGTTCATAATTACCAAGCCATTATTATATAAAATATTAAAGTACTTATTTAAGAAAAAGAGGAAGATCAAAACAATGAACATTAAAATGGCAATAAATTCACAACTATCAACCATTGAATCTAAAAAACAAACTAAGCAAACAAGCAGAATAGAAACAGAATTATAAATATGGAGATCATTTGGATGGTTATCAGTTGGGAGGAGGAAGGAGAGAATGAGGGAAAAGAATGCAGGGATTAAGAAGTACAAATTGGTAGGTACAAAATAGACAAGGATATGTTAAGAACAGTTTAGGAAATGGAGTAGCCAAAGAACTTATATGCATGACCCATGGACATGAGTTAAGGGAAGGGATTGCCAGAAGGAATGGGGGGTACTGGGTAGAGGAGGACAAAGAGGGAAAAATTGGGATAACTGTAATATCATAATCAATAAAGTATATTTTCTTAAAAATTGCATTTTAGACATGAAAGCAGGTGCAATATTGATTAAGCTCATTCTATTCCATCATCGCTTTTTCTCTTTTTTCATTAATCAAGCTTCTGCTTTGTGCCAGATCTGTGCTGGAGATGCCATGTACCTTACCTCATTAAATTTCAACCCTCACAACAGTCCCCAAGATAAAAAATATTGTTCTGATCTTACAGATGAGAAAACTGATATTCAGAGAGGTGAAGTCATTTACCCAAGATCTCACAGCTAGAGAAAAGCAGAAAACCAAAGTAACTAAAACAATAGGCTCTGAAGCCAGGTACCCTAGATCCTGCAAGTCACTTGGCTTCTCTAAGAAGCCTCAGCTTTCACATTCTTGAAATGAGCAGTGAGTGCTCTAAGATGATGTGTATGAAGCACTTTGCACAGGGCTTGGCACCCAGACGCACTGAATAAATAGATCATGATTATCTGATTATCAATAGTTTTTGCTTGGCAGAACTGGGATTTAAAGCCAAGACTACAAGGCCCCTTCTACCTAGCTGACCCCGCCTCACCTGCTTCCTTCTGCTCTCTACAGGATGTGCCACAGCCCAGGGTGGGGCCGAGGATGAAGGGGAAGCGGAGGCAGGCTGGATCGAGGGAGCTGCTATCCTCCTCTCAGTCATCTGTGTGGTCCTGGTCACGGCCTTCAATGACTGGAGCAAAGAGAAGCAGTTCCGGGGCCTGCAGAGCCGCATCGAGCAGGAGCAGAAGTTCACTGTGGTCCGGGCTGGCCAGGTGGTTCAGATCCCTGTGGCTGAGATTGTGGTCGGGGACATCGCCCAAATCAAATATGGTAAGTGTCCCAGCCACAGAACCAGGTGGTAAAGCTAGCATCTGGGCAGAGGTGGGACAGGTCAAGCAGACCCTAAGAGGCTGGCCCAGGGAAGGGGTTGGGTCCCTGAAGACTGATCCCAAGTCAAGATGTGTTTTGAGATCCTTTGGAAGTAAAAGACTACTTTCTGGAGGGGGTAGGATTTCAGAATCCATTTAACTCAGAAAAGGCACATACATGGCACATGTGCCACTACTCTCAATATCTGCACCCATAGCAGACATTACTAACCAATCACAGCTCAGAGCCTAGAGGCAGCCTTCTCAACACAACACTCCAAGGACTTCTAACACTCAGATGGGTTTATGAGATAAAATCCACTTCCTATCCCTGATTTGGCTATTGATGGATGGTTGTTGGACTAGGGAGGGTGTTATGGAGAGTGGACATAGATAAGTGAACATTCTAAGCCTGTGATACTGCCATGGAGAAAATGGGCAGGCTGGTGCCAAAGGGGTTGAGATGAGCTATGTCCTTGGGAAAGTAGAGACAGAATATGAGGGAAAGATTGGGGTATACCCCTCCTCATTCAGCCCTTGGGTGCTTGGTTTCCTCTGATATGTGCCTGTTCTGTTGTCACTTCCACCTACCCAAGATGGATTTTAGTCCCTTCCAAGAGAATTTCTCACTTCATAGTTGAAACCAGAAAATGAATTGTTAAGAAAGCTAGGCCTCAGAATCACACCAGGCCAAGAGATGCACTTAATAAACTAAAGAGCATACCCACTTGAGCTAGGATTGTTTTGGGGCCCAACCTCATCCCTCCAGGCCTTGTACCATTCACCTTGGCTCTAGTCTTCAGCTTCTTATTGGCCTGTGATGGTGCCATCTTTGTTCCCACACCCTGGGGACTCTGGGCAGCTGGTCCCCAGTCAAGAACCTTCCCTTATAATCATAACTTTAGGGGAATATTCCAGCCTCTCCAGCTACCTGAGACCCTGCT
Source organism: Anoura caudifer (assembly GCA_004027475.1). Lineage (NCBI taxonomy): Eukaryota > Metazoa > Chordata > Mammalia > Chiroptera > Phyllostomidae > Anoura > Anoura caudifer. Next base: position 33,586 of record PVKU01011710.1, on the reverse strand, counting down.
GACTCCCTTGACCTTCCTCCCATCAGGTGATCTCCTCCCTGCTGACGGCCTCTTCATCCAGGGCAATGACCTCAAGATTGATGAAAGCTCCCTGACAGGGGAGTCTGACCAGGTGCGCAAGTCTGTGGACAAGGACCCCATGCTGCTGTCAGGTGAGCTGCAGCCGGACAGCGGGCTCACTCCCATTGCCAGTTCCTACCCAGTGAGGAAGAGGGTGCCTGTGTCCTCTTCAAGAGGCTGGAGGGTCTTAGGGACTTTGGTCCTTGGCTCCAGATCTCTGGCCAGCTCAGCCCTAAATAAGAACTTCCTCCCTTTTCCCCAAAAAACATTCCCTGAGCCTACTGGGTGTTCAGCACCACTCTAGGGATAGTGCAATGAATAAAATCAACAAATCCCTGACCTCGTGGAACTTACCTTCTAGCGAGTGGGTTTCTGAAAAGTCAAACACTGAAGACTGTTCTCTTCAAGGATGAGAAAGAATCAGTCAGGCGATAATTGTTTGGGGCACCTCCTGTGTGCTAGGTACTGGGCTGGGTGCTAGAGAAACAGCAATGGATGAGGCCCATGAGGCCCCAGCCCTGAGGAGCTGTGGTGTCATTGAAGAGAGATGGGCTTGGGAAAATTCCAGAGGATAGTAGGTATATGACCAAAATTGGGAGGCCAGTGGCTGGGGAGGTCAGGGGAGGTCACATGTGAGCTGAGGTGTGACTGATGAGTAGGAGCTGGCCTTGTGACTATCCAGGCAGTAAGAACTAGGCAGTGAGTGCAAAGGCCCAAAGGCAGTACTGTGCTGGAGGACTGTAAGCAAGACAGAGATCTGGAGGGGCCAGATGTCAGGCCTCATGGTCATGATTAGGAGGTTGGAAATTTTTTTAGTGTAATGAGGATTCTCTGGAATGGTTGTAAGCGTGGACTGACCACGTTTACATTTTTAAAACCTCAGTCTGGCTGCTGCAGTGGGTAAGAGAGGAAGTGGGGAGGCCCTGAAGAGGTGAGACGCTAGCCAGGTAACCACCTTCCCTCCAACATGGACACCCAAAAGGACTTATTGTCCAGGAGTGCTCAGCAAACCCTTGATCAGCTGCTCTGGGACTGGCCCTGGGCTGAGCAGTGGGACCCACCTCTGGCTGCAGGAGCCTCCAGCCCAGGTAGGCTGGGATAAGCAGACCAGCAAACAACTAATTCCACAGTAGAAGACTGAAGAAGGTGTACAAAAACCAAGAAGGGAACAGAAGGGGGGTGGAATTGAGCTGGTTTTAAAGCACTGGTAGGAGCCCACCAGAGTTGTGGAGAAAGGGCCCTCCTAGCAGAGGCAAACATGTAAAAGGCACAGAGCTCTGAAGGGGTGGGAGGAGTCCTAGAAATACAAAGAGGAAGTTCATCAGGCCTGCGGGGCAGCATGGAAGAAGGAATGAGAGTCAGGGCTGGGCATTTATTTACCCAGAACTTACTCAACCAACATTTATTAAGTACCTATTGTGTGCCAGTAAAGTTAATGGAACAAACAAGGTCCCTGCTCTCCTAGAGCTTAGACTCCAAGATACAGACAATAAAGAAACAAGCAAATATGTAAAATCATTTCAGATAGTGCTAAATCAGATGAAGACATTCTACCATGGTAGTGAAATGGAGACCCAGAAGAAGGGATAGAAACTTAGTTGGTCAGGGAAGGTGTATCTGAGATTATATTTGAGCTAAAACCAGAACAGTGACAATAAAGCTTCAAATGCCCTCTTGGAACTTAGGGCCATATGAGATCTTAGGATCATGGCCCTGGTTCTGACCTCTGGGCTGAAGTGCTTAGCAGAGAGGTGAGCATTCTTGGGAGAAGTGGCCAGGTGGGTCATCTGGATCACTGGAAGTCAAGGGGAGACACTGGAACTGAGTGGTCTGGTTGTGCCCCTTCCTCCAGTCAGGGAGAAGCCTCATAACCGGGAATGGGTGGCAGGATGTCTCTAAGGGAACTAAGAATACCGAGGGGTCCTATGAGAGCTAAGACCTCCAGGCCCTTGGAGACTTGGCAGTAAGCTTTACACTCAGTAGGGAAGAACAGTGGACTAGGGACACACAAAAGGCAAGAATCTCGGAGAGCCCTGTGAAACCCAAACTTGTGGTGTCACAGCGGGGTCAGCACTGGTCCTCAGCTCAGGAGTGGGTGCCGTATGAGCACTGAGAAAAGAAAGGCACTATGGGGCCCCCCAGGCTCAGGTTGAACCAACAGCTTTGGTCTCAACCGATACAACTAGCCGAGAGCCTAGGTATAAAGTAGACCCTGAGCCTTTGGATGTCAGGAGACAGCAGCCATGGTCTCCCATGATGTCCTCATGGACAAGATGGAGAAGGCTGTGCTGGAGGCCAGGAGATTTCAGCCAGTTCATGCTGATTCTTGTATTGCAGGTTACCTGGTGGAAGGTTTCTAGTGGCATTTCCTGGAGGTCTGTCCTGTCAAAATATAGAAAGTGTGCCCATCAAGTTCCCAGAGACCAGCATCCCAGGGAGCATGGCAAAAAGAAAGCACTAGTCAGGACCCACAGACATCACCAGAGTACAGTGTGAATTAGACTGAAGAAAATGAAACTTGACTGTGAGCATCAGTGCTGACATTCAGAAACACAGCTGCGTAGGGGGAAGGAGGAGCAAGCAGCCTGGCCCAGGCTCATGGGCAAAGACAGTGAGAAAGCGGCACAGTCAGCCCAATAGAAAGCAATCTAACTGGGAAGAGAAGACTTCGGTAACAGAAGAACCATTCTAGAACAAAAGAGGCTGCCTGTGAGACAGTAGGTTCCTCATCACTGATTGTGCGTGAGCCGGGTCTGGACAGGCTGTGGGTGGCAGAGTTGTAGAGTAGGCCCAGGCACAGAATGCAGTGCCCCTCCCAGCCATGCAAGTCAGGGATTTACCACACCCTGCTTACTGTGTACCTCTGCTGCAGACCCACCTGGCTCCATTCCCTCTGCCCTGCCTTTGCTGAGGCTGTTCCCTCCTCCCTAATGGCCCTCTCCCTTTGGTATTGCTCATTTACCTCCTGCCCATCTGCTTAGGCCTACCTCCTCCATGAAGGCTTCTCTGAGCACCACCTCTGGCAGTCACTCCCATAATGCCTGGGACCCAAACATCAGCCTATAACATCTACACTGTGCTTGGCCCATTTGGGCACAGCCTCATAACATTGATTGAGTTTTGCACTGTGCAAACCATCTCAAATAAAATAAAGAACAAAACCCATCCACAGTCTCACCACCCACACAAATCGAATGGGTCTCATTTTATGGGCCCCTTCCGTCTTTGGCCATAGGCAGACAGGCAGACATAGACAGATGCACTATGATGCACTTCTGCATTGATCCCTTCACCCAGACTGGTCCAAGCAGGCGGGAGCCCAAGCCTGAAATTATCAGGAGGTCACACCCAGCTCCACCTGTGGGCCCTGCAGACCTTAAAGGCTCAGGCACTGCCTGCCAGAGTGAGGAGAGAGGCTGCCCTGAGTTGTAGAAAGAGAAGAGTTGGGCCAGGCTGAGCCGGATCCAGGATCTGGAATGAACTCGCTGTGTGGCCTCGGGCATGTTGCTTCCCTCTCAGACCCTCCATGTTTGTGTCCATGCAGTGGGGGAGCAGGTGAGGGAGCACTTTCCCCTGCCTACCCTACAGGGCTACTGTGGAGACCACATACACAGACAGATATGACTGTCCTTTGCAAATAATACCATGTGAGGTGCTATGTGTGGAACAAGAGCAGCGCTTGGAGACAGAGCACTTGGGTTCCAGCCCTCCATCTGCTCCAGCTGTGACCTCTGCCCACCCCAGAACCTCAGTCTCCCCATCTGAGAAATGGAGGCAGATCAGCCTTCAGAAAGACTCTGATGCCCCCAGTGCTCCAGGAACAAAGGAAATCCTAAAGGCCTGGAGCTCCTTCCCCAGAATGGCCAGGCAGGCCCCAGCTCACATCAGGCTCTTCAGACCAGACAGAGTAGAAACGCTCAGGAATCCCAGGCTCACACATCCCCGGGGCCAGGCAGGGAGACCATAGGTGCCAAACTAGAGCACAGTGCAGCTGTAGTGTTCTCTTTGCAAGAGAAGCCAGCGATCCAGATTCTCATGCACCATCTCCCAATGTTTAAGTGTTGGCAAGAAATCCCTATTCTTGTAAAGCTTGTGTGAGTCAAGAAACAGATGGGTGGGCCCTGGAGCGCAAACTCTGACCTGTCCCATTTCTTTTTAGTTTTGTATTTTAAGATAATTTCAAGCTTTCAGAAAAATTGCAAAAATAGTACAAAGAATGTCTACAAGCCCTTCCCTCTGGTTCAACTGTTGTTACCATTTCACTCCATCCCCTCTCTCAGGAGCCTCCCTGTTCCTCATCATGCACACATGATGGCCCTGGGCCCCTTCGCACTTCAAGTCTATTCTCTAAAAAAATTATATTCTCAGGTATAACCACAGCAGAGCTGCCAGCTCAGGAAACTTGACGTCTTTACAGTACTGCCATCTAATGTACTGTCCATATTCACATTTGCCTACTGTCTCCAAAGCATCCTCCATCTGGGACCCAGTGTGGGTCACTGTGTGGCATTTAGATGTCCTGCACCTTCAGCCTCTTTTAACATGGAGGAGCTCCTTAGCCTTGCTTTGCCTTTCGTGGAAGGCCAGTGGTTTTGAACCCTCCTAGGTCATGAACTCCTGTGAGAGTCCCATGGAAGCAGTAATCCCTCTTAGGAGAAATAAATGCCCAGACTTGTGACTTTGCAGCCTTTTGGGGGCTTTACAGATCCCTAAAGAACCTCGTCTTGTCTTGATTTGCAGCTGGGGAAATTGAGGTCCAGGGCAGAGTCAGAGCAAGACCCCAGCCCTCCAGCCTCCCAGCCCTGTACTCTTCCTGCAGCCCCCACAAGTGAACTGGCCTCCAAGGACCCTGCAACTTTGATTACCCAGCAGCATGGCCTGTTTGAAATGTCTTATGGTAAATTCCATTGGGGAGCCAACAATTAGGTGCCATCATTGTGGCCACAGAAGGGCCAGGGGACCAGTGTGGGGGGTTGTCCTCTAAAGCAGCAGAATCTGGCTCCAAAAGGCCCACTAACTCTACCCCCTATAGGACCCCCACCCTCCTCCATCACCCCTGGAGCCAGAGCATTAACAACACAAGGATGCACGGAACATCAGAACATCAGCAAGCCCTCTTGGGCCTGCTGCCCACCCTGCCAACCGAGTGGTAGGCCAAGCATGGGAAGCCAAACCTGCCACCACTGAGGCTGTCTCCAGGGAGCCTAGGACGACACCATCACTGCAGGAAAGCCCCATCTGCTGCTTGGCCAGTGCTCTCTCCATTACACTACCCTGCCTCTTCTCCATGAGAGGCAGTGGGGTGTAGTGGATAGAGCACCGGTTCAAGTCCCAGCTCTATCACTCACAGCTGTGTGACCCTGGGCCATCACTCAACCTTTCTGAACCAGAGGGGCCATGAGTGGGTGGGGCTCGGGGTTGTGCTTGCAACAAAACCTACCTCGCAGGGCTGTTGAGAGGGGTACAGGCTCACAGGCGCTGAAATGCTTTTCACATGTCTGGCGCTCTGCAAGTGTGCAAGATTACTGTTATTAACCACGTTGATAACAATAATGATGAAAGGACTGAGTCTGGGCTGGTAATTGTAGGGCCTGCATCCCTTTTTCACATCTCTACCCTGAGAAAGAAACCTTTTAGAAGGTGTGACCTTACCCTTCTTCCTGTCCAGACAGAGGCCTGGGAAGTCAAAACCAAGAGAGAAAGGGGCACTGGGTTCAAGCCCTAACCTATGCCTTGGGTGCTGTGCAGCCTCAATCAGACATTTGCCCTTTCTGAGCTCAGAGGCCTCATTTTGTAAAACTAGGCCCCTGCAGCTCTGCAACCAGGGGCTCAATGTATTCCACTTGCCACTGCATGGGGCTTCAGCCAGGAGACAGCCAACATCTGGACTAGGCCGGGTGGGGGCTGTTTCCTGCTGCTCATAGCAAGTCTCAAGTAGAGATGGGCTTCAAGCCTTCAGCCAGGAAGGTTCTAACCTACCCTCTGCTACTAAGTCAAAGGCAAGATGCAGGTGGGGCAGGACAGGCCATCCAGTTGGCAGAAGCCGTAGTGTTCCCTGGGCCTGAGCTCCTGTCTCTCCCACGATGGATGGGAACTGGATAGCTGACACAGCTCCCCCACTGCTCTCCTGCTTCCATCTCCCTTTCTGCCTTCTGACGCTGCCCATAAGCCTTCCTAGCAAGGTGGAAAGAACAGAAACCAGAGCCCCACCCTCACTCCACCCCAGCTCTGCCCTCTTCATGCCACGTGTGGAGATGACCTCCCAGGGCAGCTCCCCTGTCTGTGAAATGGGGAGATGATGATTACCTCACAGAGTAACTGGACAGCTGGCTGGAGAAAGCAGCTCAGCAGCTCAGACAGCACTTGGCACGTTGGGAATGCTCAATAAAGATTAGTCCTTTTCCTCCCTCCCCCCAGAAATACTTTCAGTGTCTCCCTATGGGACACCAAGCAAAGACCCAACTCTGCAAACCTCCACACAGGCTGCTCCACAATCCTGTTTCTCTCCCACTCCTCCCTTCATAAACCCTGAGCTTCAGTCCAGCTGATTCTCTGCCGTCCCCCTGCCCCACCTCCCCACTTTTACCTGGGCTGTGCCCCCTGCCAGGCTACTGGGCCCTTGGGTTTCTGTTGTGTTGTGCTGTTGTTGGTCTGTGTGGCTGTGTGCTCCCCTCACACCCAACTAGACTGAGAGCTCCTGGAGGGCAGGGATCACAGGGGACCCTCCCTTCCCACCCCAGAGCCCAGCACAGTATTGTCACCACACCACATCTGTCCATCAGATGAAAAGTGCAGCCCTGGCAGGAGGCTCCACGTTTGGTCATTCTGTCCACACAGGCCTCTGCTGGCCCCATCTAAACTGAGATCCAAACTTTCCAAGATGTAGCCTTTTAATGGAGGCTGCCCTACCCCAGCCAGGAATGGCCCTCCTCTCCAGAGACCCCAAGGACCCAGACTTTATCACTGAGAAATGAGACCTAAGCCAGAGCCCCCATTTTGCAGGAGACAAAACTGAGGTCTGGAGAGGAGAGGGCTGGCCTCAGGTCACACAGCAAATCAGAAGCAGACACCAGACTGGTTCCCAGGTCCCCTCCTCCTCAGCTCAGGACCTGCTCTATCCAACCCTCCCCCCACCAGGCTTGTATATTCTGAAGGGCTCCATAGGAGCTTAGATGAGATGGGTGCTATGGGATGGTGCCCAGGGGACCATGGACAGTGAGGTCCCGAGGCAAGGCCCTGCAGGGTGGGAGGCCACACCCAAAGGGTTCTCACCTCAGCCCCTACCCAAAAAAACTGCAGCTTTCCTTTGAGGGATTTAGGTATCCAACCTTTGACTTGCATGCCTGGGGTTCTACCTTTACATCTACAGGTTTTGGGGTTAAGCATTGTCCTCTGTAGGGGACCCTGGAGCTAAGGCATAACAGCCTAGGAGGTTGGCCTGGTACATTCAGTTCTTCCTCTGGAAGGAGGGGCAGCCAGACCCTAGGTCCTGGTGGGAGAGGGGGAGGCTTGAAGAGCACGCTTTGGAGGAGCAGTAGGGGAAGGGCATTTAGGCAGTGGTAACTGGGTGCCCAAAGGGAGTGGGGGACTGGACACAAAGGCCCAGTGAGCTGTGCACACTCCCAGGGCAATGCCACAGGGCAGAAATCAGTGGTCAAGGGCCAGAAAAAGGCTGGGATCTGACCCAGGGGGTGTCAACGGAGGCGTTTAGACTTTGGGGAGCTATGGAGGGTAGCTGAGCTGGGGGACAGTGGACAGAGCTGAGGCTAGAGCACAGAAAGAGGGAGGGCCAGAAGAGGATGTCGATGCTCCATCTACTGCTGGGGCCTGGAGGACAAGCTTGTGGTCATCTGAGGTTGGGCCGGGGGGCATGCTGTGGCTTCACCACTGACCCCTGAGTTGTGGCCAGAGGCCACCTCCCTGGCTTCCTCCTCCTTTCTCCCTCCTCTGTGCCTCCCAGAGCCTGCTTCAATGGGAGTGATTAGATTAGAGGTGATTTTTTTGGTGGGGGTCTGATTATGTTGGGTGGAAATTGGCCCCCTGTGTCTTTTTCCATCCCACCTAGAGCTGGGGAGGTGGGGAGTAGTGTCTCCGTTGCCACCCAGGCAAAGCAGACTCACAAATGTGTGTGAAACCAGGGTGTGAAGGCCTTATTTCCTGGAGGGAGAGGTGGTACCTGACAAAGAGGACCAGCTCAGAGAGTTCCGATCCTGGCTCTGCCCCCACCAGCTGTGAGCCTGGGCAAGCCTCTTTTGAGCCTCAGCTTCCACCCTCATAAACCGAGGGTCAGTGTGAGGGCTTAAAGATGATTGGTATGATGGGTTAGCATGCTGCCTGACACAGAGCAGGTGACCTCCTGAAGGTAGTGCTGGATACCGCCACTGCTGTCTGCACTCTGAATGCAGTGAAGTATATTCCTCCCTCACCTTTAAAGATCTACAGTGACCCCAATCCCACCCCACATGACCTCTCTGGGCCTCATTTTCGTCATCTAACACTGCTGATATTTAACACTCCTGACAGCCCATACACAAGCTAAGCTAGTGCGTAACAGAGCATTTTAACAGCAAGTTATCATAATATCCAGGGTCCCATTGCTGGGTTCTTGGTTCTCCCTGTTTGTGCCCCTTTGGAGGATAGGTAGGCCCCAGAGCCTTCCTGTGATGGGAAGATACCAGCCTGGGCTGCTTGGGCTGGAATCAGTGTTTGAGCTCATTCTGTGGTCCCCCACCCCACTATTCCCTTCCCAAAAGCACTGTTCTTCTGTTCTGGGATCAGGCAAGAAGCCACAGGGGAGCTCACCATATGAGGATCTGGGTTCTATTACAGCTCTCTGGGTTTCATGCCCCTTCTAGGAGGCTTCATGAAGTAGTTAACCATTCATGGATGGACAGACTGACCTCTCCCTGCCTTAAAGGAACTTACTGGAGAGTGTCTGTCTGTCAAGCACTTTAAGATCCTGAGACACTGGGAGCCGAGAGGCTAGAACACCACACACGTGCACACGTGCAGATACTCCCGCAGTCTCAAGATATGTTTGGGTCCTAGAAGCAAAGGGAAGGGGTGAGTGAAACCTCTTGTAAAGTAACAATAGATTCCTTGCTTTAAGGAAATTCTTCGAGTCCTGACTCAGAACTCTTGACACTTATTCTAGACACAATTCTAATGAGTTTCTTAACCTAGACTTCAAGTCTAAAGCAAATTAGAAAACAAAGAGAAACTGTTAGAGACAAGTTACCCTGAAAACAGGGAGAAGTGGCAATCAATCTTGAAAGGAAAGAAGAAAAAACTCCAAAAAGCAGAACTGGAGCAAGTCATCCAGCTGTTTAGTGTCGGGGGTCAGTGTTCATGGCCATTAGGCCCCTCAGACCCTGTCTTGCAAACCCAATGTAGTTCTTATACTTTGCGGCCTGAAGACAGCCCAAGACACTGCCCCAGGCAAAGACTAGATTCCTACTTCTCTGTTGAAGAGAGAAGTATGTGCTGCATTGTAGAGAGCTTACTACCCAGAGTGGTAAAAATTAAAATCAGGGAAAAATGGGCACCTAACTATCCTTTACTAAATAGAGTGGCCACCAGCAGGACTGAGGGGGGCTCCCCAGGTGTGCCCTGAGCCTTCTGCCAGTGACACCACTCAGGCTCCGTCAGTCAACTCCCTTTCTGGGAGGGGCACATCTGTTCTGACAAAGTTACTAGGCAGGATGCAGTAGCCATGCGTCCGCAACACCAGCCTGGGGATAAAGGGCCAGCAGTGCTATGATGTCAGTCCTGGGCTGTCTGCTATCCATTTCCTGTTCCAGGTTCCCCTCTCTGCCCCGCCTCGGCCCCCAATCGTTCTCACCACAGTCACCTTTGTTTCCTCAGTGAGGCCACAGCTTCAGCAGGTTTCCCTTTTTGCCCCATATTTTTCCAATTTTTATTGTCATGGTAAAATATGGATAACATAAAATTGGCCATTTTAACCAGTATCTGTACAGTCTCGTGACAGCGAGCACATTCACAGTGTTGTGCAGCCATCACCACCATCCATCTCCAGAACTTTCTTCCATCTTGTAAAACTAAAACTCTGTCCCCGTTAAACACGAATTCCCCATTCTTCCTCCCCAGCCCCCGGCAATCACAGTACTACTTTCTGTCTCTGAATCTGACTACTCTAGGGACCTCATGTAAATGCACTCACACAGTATTTGTCTTTCTGACTGGCTTATTTCACCTAGCATAGTGTCCTCTAGGCTGATCCATGTGGTAGCATGTCAGAATTCCCTTCCCTTTTAAGACTGAATAGTATTTTTATTATATCGATATACCACCTGTTCAGTGGCTTTCCCTTTGCATTTTATCTCATTCTGCTGCAAATGCCTGAGTGGTCTTGGACAAGTTGTTCCCTGACCCACAGAGTAGCGACAAGGCCCTGTAGTCAACACAGAAACCCCCCCAAAAGTGCATAAAAGAGGAGCCACTCTGACCAAAGGCCTCCCCCAACCCACCCCCCACAGCTGCTCCTGCCGAGCCCAAGAAAAAACTTCAGGGCCCCTTGGAACCCAGTTTGAAAAATCTAAAATTCTAGGAAAGGAGTTCTTCTGCATCATGGGTGCCGAGGAAAGTCTGGTGCTATCATATGCCACCACTACTCAGATTAACACTGTGAAATGGGTAAAACAAAATACATCAGATTACAAGGGACAACAGTGAGATTGAAATAAAGTCATAAAAGGTGTGGTACAGCAATGTACCTGCTTCTTCATTAGTACACTGAATGACAAGATCAGCAGTCAGTTTAGTAACTGCCTTATCGTAAAGTAAGGGTGAGCATCATGAAATCTGCAACAGCTGTCAAGTGATAAGAAAAAAACCTGCAATTCCTGTAACACGTGCAATGCGGTTGGGGTGCTACTGGTGCTCCTGGGGTTTGTTGCCTCCATTCATAATGGGAGTAATGCTACTTTTCAATTAGATATTTGTGAAAATAAAGATGTCATTGTTTTCTCACCCAAGTTCAGAGAGCCCTGGGTTCTTTCCCCAGATCTTTGGGAGGGGGCGGACCCCCTTTTAAGCAGTACTGTAAACAGCTTAGTTGGCATTTCTTTGCTGGTTATAGAGTTAAGCACAGTGAGGTCTGGTCCCAGATCAATAGGGAAAAGAGAGAGTGGTCCCTGCTTGGCCTGTAAGGGTGGAATAGGAGAAGCAAGAGAGAAGGAGGGAGGAAAGACACTGCAGGAGAGGGTGGTAAGTGGTAGGTCTGAGCCATCGGGGGTTCTGGGAACCGAGGGCTAGCAGTGTTTGAGCCCCAGGCCTGTCACAGTGCTGTCCCAAGGAGAAATCATCCTAAAAGGTTCATAGTTTGAACCTTAAGCATGGGCGGTGCCCTAGGACCTCAGCAGGCAAATTGCCAGGAGCAGACTCTGGATGGAGTTCCTTCCACTCCTCTGGGGAGAGGACTTGGGCTGTGCAATGGTAACTTGGCTTCTATCTCCTTCCCCAGGGACCCATGTGATGGAGGGCTCTGGACGGATGGTGGTGACCGCTGTGGGTGTGAACTCCCAGACTGGCATTATCTTTACCCTGCTGGGGGCCGGTGGTGAGGAGGAAGAGAAGAAAGACAAGAAAGGTAAGCCCAACACCCTTGCGGACCAGAAGAGGAGCTCTTAAGGCCACTTTTTTGTTGTTGAATCATTCACTCCATAAAAGTTATTAAGTGCCTTTTATGTCAACACCCTGTGCCAACAGCCAGCTCCTGCATCCTCAAGGCCCTACTCATGCCAGGAGGGTTCTGTCTGTTCCATCTCCAGGGTCTTGTCCCAGTCTCTGTCTTGTCCAGTCATGTCACGGAAGCCCTTCCTCCCCACCAGGCCAGGCCAAGGGTGCTGAGCATTTGTTGAGTCTCCAACCTCAAGCGTGACCTGCTCCCATCATCACCCCTGAGGGGTAGAAATCCCCACCTGGGTATCCCTCCACTCTTCTCAGCTGCACTGAGCAGGGCAGTGAACCCACCCATCATAGAGTCTCCCCAGATGTGGGCACAGGAGCTTCTAGGGAAGGTGGCTCCAAGTCAACTGCTGTAAGCCCCTCTCAGATGTCCCTGGTGCTGTCACCTTATCTGGGTTCTAGCTCCTTCTCCCCCTGGGAACAAGACTCCTCATTCCCTGGGCCCTCCTCAAGCAGCAGGTTGCCATTCTGGGCTGCAGGTGCCTTCAGAGCAGAGGAGGAATGCTCAGAAGACACAAGAGCCCAGGCCTGTAGCCCCAGTACAGCTGGCTTCTCATGCAACACTTCCACCTTGTCAGGAAAGCCCCCCTCTCTCATCCTTTTTTCTTATCTCCTCCCCAAAATCCAGAGGAGGGTCTCCATCACCCAGACTTCCTGGAATCCAGAGTAAGGAGGTGAGATGGCAGGTGACCAACCTGTCCTTGGGTTTTAGGGACAGCCCTGCTACCTCCAACTCTCAGAGGTCAACCATGCACAGAGCCTGGGTCACAATCAAAGGTTACTTGTCCTCCGTGGTGAAACACATTTTGTAATGGGATCCCCCTAAGATTTGGCTGCCCCACCAATAGGAACAATGGAACTGAGGTGAACTCTGTGAAATCCGTATCTGGAGAGCAAGGGGAGAACTGAGGTTGAAACTGAGGACAAAGTCCTGGCCAGGAGGCCCAGAGAATGTCAGTACAGTGTCCACTCAGTGACATTGAAGCTATGACTTGCCGTGGTCCCAAGTTGCAGGCAGTTGGGCAGGATGCAGTAACCTTTGCCCGTTTCCTTGGCCTCACTGGGCCGTGGGTGAGGGGCAGAAGCTCCCACAGGCTTGACCTGTGTTTTTGAAAATGCCGGTAGCAAGACAGGCCTCTCTTGCCCCAAAGGACAGGACAGGGTCCCTCACTCAATATTTACCTGCACCCCAACAGATGAGGGCATCAGTGTAGAAAGAAGAGGTGGGATGTGGAGGAGACATAGCAGAAGAGGATTGGGGGGCAGCCTCGCCCCTCAGCCCCCCATGAGCAGCACAGCTGGGGCTGGGCATCCTCAGCACTGCCATCCCATTCCCTCCATCAGGGACATTGCTTAAAGCCTGGCAACCGTGGGTCCCTATTTCAGGATGACCCTGGGCATGCCAGGATGTGTGTGTACGTGTGTGTGTGTGTGTACGCACAGATGAGGCAGTGTGTGCTTCTCCTTCATTAATATGTCTCAAAAATCATCACACAGGTGTGAAGAAGGGGGATGGCCTTCAGCTACCAGGTACAGTAAGACACCCCTCAGGGTAGATGGGGCTTTTAGAAATAGCAGCAGCCTTTGACCACTGAGCCTGGGTCCTAGACCCCAGCACACAGCTGGAGGATGCTCCCTGACTGCAGGGGCTCTGTCCTGCCAGACCCTCAGCTGTGTCCCAGGTGATGCCAGCCTCACAGGACAAGCCGGCACCCCATTTACCCTACTTGCCCTTCCAGTGCACCATCCTGCAGGCCAATGCCAATGGCACTGCTGCTGTCTCCACACAGCCCTCTGCCCCACACACTTACATGCAGGGGCCTGTCACCAGGGGACCCCACAGCCCTGCTCCTCCACCTGTCCCCACAGAGCCTGGCTGGCTTCCCAGTCACCCACAGCGTGTACACCTCACCCAGTAGTCTCTTCCCTCTCCTTCCCACAGAACCTGTTCTCCCACCCCAGGAAAGACAACAAGTATGAATTTGACCATCTCGTATTATTTTTAATTTCTAAATTAAGGAAAACTCACTAATACCTTTTCTGTCTCATGCAAAGAATATGGCATGTTTGATATCACCTTTTAAGTGGTGGGGCATCTCACATAGGGTTACCAAGGCAATCTTTCGAGTGCTGGTTAGGAAGGAGGAGGTGGCCATGGGTGGTGGCCTGAGTCAAGGCCATGAATCCTGCTAAGTCACTGCCGCTGATGGATGTCCTGCCAGTACATGTGATGGTGGTCGTGGCAAAACCCGTTCAGAATGGCCAGTGCTGCAGTGCACTGATTGTTGAATATTTTGAGTTGACTCCATGCCATGGGCCCCTTTGGCCCGGATGGGAAGCCAGAACCCCTCTCCTCATAGAACCCTCTCTGACGGGGACCCACCAGATTGGCTGGGCCCATGGGGTGCATCATTCTGGACCCTTACCACAGAATAGCGCCATCCCGCCTGACCACATTGATCATCCTCCATGTTTTATTTCAAAGACCCTCCATGTCTGAGTTTTTTTCCCCTGACTTCTGTGGCATCTCTATGAGAACATTTCACTCCCAGCCCCAAATTTGAGTTTCTTGATCTCCAACGGAGATTTTCTTTTAAGAATATAGTCATGTTATTTGCCACAATTTGTTCATGTCTTTATTGTTGTTGCTGTTCTGCATTGTTGCTTTTCTCCATTGTGACACACTGCATTTTCCATCCCTCCCACCCCCGCAGCGGCCGATGGTGCGGCAGGTTCAAATGCTGCAGATAGTGCAAATACCAGCCTAGTCAATGGTACGTCTCCCATGGCGAGCTCTCGGTCTTGGGTGGATGGGTGTCTCTCTCCCCCACCCCCAACTTTGGGCTGGCCTCTCCCTGTTCTGGACCGCACAGATCTTGGATGTGCATGGACAGCCGTCCTCTCACATGGGGCAGGCGCTTAAGAGGGAAGCCACCACTGGGAATCAGCTCTGCGCCCACTTGCAGCACCAAAATGGCTCCTGTGGGGCCTTCGACCCCCAGTGGAGCCCTGAAGGGGAGCATGACCCCATCTTCAGATTTGGCCCCAAGAAGCAGTGTCCCACTTGTGTGGCCCTCTCCTAAGTATATTCCTGGCCCCTGCTTTGGGAAGAAGGCCTGGGGTCAGGATCTGGGCTGAAGCTGGCCTCGGTCCCCAGTGAAATCTCCAGTCCTCAACTCTAAAATTACATCGAGGCAGAGGGACCCAGGCCAGGATTCAGCTCCTTGGCCCCACTCTAAAGCATGGCTAAGCCACTGGTAGGCATTTCTCCCTCTTCTCTTTCATGGAGCGAACGGGCAGGGGTTTCGCTTGGGCTCGGGCCTGGTTCTGGCCTTCAGATGTGGACTGGTGTTTCTCGCTGTTGCCTGTGCTGGAGCATATGTCCTGGGTCTCTGCCTTCTGACTGTCCCCTCATGGGGAGGGTGCTGCCACTGTACCTGGTCTGCATCTTACCTCCTCACACACAGGCAGGGAGGAGTTCCATGCGCTTGCCTCCAAACCTTTAGAAAATTTCTTCTATCCATACCCTCCCATCTTCAGAGTGATGAGTCTTCTGTTACTCAAGTTATGTTCCCTGTCCCCAAATTAGATAACGTGATAGTCTGCTCCTGCACTGCTGAGAGCCGTTAGGGCTCAGTCATGAAGCCAGTGCCCCAGTATTGCTGCATACAAGGAACTGGGATCTGGGGTTCTCATCCATTGTAGCATTTACTCCTCACCATTCCTGGGTGACGTGGAGGTTTATCTCACCTCATCCTGCCCCAGACCTCTGGCTGAGCCACCTGGATTCAAAGTGACCCAGGTTGGAAGCACCTTGTAGATGTCAGAGGCTGGGCAAGACACTTCTGCAAACAGTGTTTTGCCAAGAAGGGCTAATTTGGGTGTGGGTCTATTTCAGGAACAGGAGGAGAAAGGAAGACAGCTTGGGGTGTGGGAGGTGTCATGCGTCAGGGAAGGGTGGTGAGGGATGGCAGGGAGAAACAAGGTAGGCAAACCCACAGCCTGGAGGAAAAGGAAACAGGATGTGACATCCTGCCTCCCCCAGAGCCTGCATCTGGGCTGGCCAGTTCCCAAAACAGGGCACCTTCACATCCAAGCTATAGCAGAAAACTTCACGTATCCCAAGAAAAACTTCAGGAAAGGCAGGGAATTGACATTTCTTGACCACCAACTGTACACCAGGCACTTGGCAAGCATTTCATAATTGCCATCTCATGTAATCCTCATGACAACCCTTTGAGACAGAGTTTATTATCCCTACTTTCAGGATGAGGAAACTGAGGCTCAGGGAGATTAAGACCCTAGCCCAAGGTCACAGAGCTAGAGAATAATAGAACTGGGATTTGAACCCAGGCCTGGCTGGCTCTAAAGTGCATGTTCCTCTTCCTGATTCAAGATTTCTCAACGGAATGTGTCTTGTAAACTTCACATGGATATTAAGAGGCCTTCCCCGCCCCAAGAAAATGACCCTGTGATCACAGATATTTAATAACCTCTGGAGAGAATTGGTGTCTTCCTCGAGGCTGGACTGCTCACTGCCTGCATGTGCTGGTGTGAAGTGGACAGATACAGAGCCATGCAGGGGTTCCCAGGCTGACGGGGCTGCAGGACCCTTTCTGGCTGAATCTTGTGGGATTGGTATGCCCCCATAATGTACTTTGGGAAACAGTGCTCTCAGCCATTGCTCAGAGGAGCAGAAGGCTGGGCATCTCCTAGGAGCTTGTTAGAAATGCAGAATCTTAGCACCCCCACCCCCACACACAGACCTACTGAAATAAGAATCTGCATTCTGACAAGCTCTCCAGTCTCCAAGAGAGTGGATTAAAGGTTGAGAAGCGCAGGGCTGAGGTGTGATGAAAGAAGTAGCTGCTCCTTTGCCCTCCTTCCCCTGAGCCAAATCGGGATGACTTGGAGATAGAAAACAAATCCAGTGGCAGTGCT
The DNA here is from genome assembly GCA_004027475.1 of Anoura caudifer. Lineage (NCBI taxonomy): Eukaryota > Metazoa > Chordata > Mammalia > Chiroptera > Phyllostomidae > Anoura > Anoura caudifer. The sequence continues at coordinate 16,879 of PVKU01011710.1, read as the reverse complement.
CCCTCTGCCTTTACTCCCCAAACCCCATCCCAGCTGAAGATGGTTGTGTTCCGTTTATCTTGGAGGCCTTGTGATGGCCATTACTATTTTATTATTTCTTTTATGATTATAAATGTAATCACTACTTAACATGTCTCTTATAATCATGATTAATTAATTATATATCACTCTTAACTCCAGGCATTTACAGGGCACTTTGGGGTGCTTTTTGTAAGCATCACCTTGGTTGAAATTGTTGCATTTCACAGAGAAAGAAATGGAGAAGCAGGGAAAACAAGTGACATCTCCCAGGTTTCCTACTTAGTGATCTGTCTCCCCAGAGATTCAGGTCACCTTTCCATGAATCCCCCACATCCCTGCTTTCACACCCATGTCCCTGGCAATGCATGAAGAGAACAGACCCATCTGGCAAAGTTGCATCTGGCGTCTGATGCAGAGGGGCCTCCGAGTCTCCACCCAGTTCCCCCTCTTGGGTCCTGTCCTACATCCCAGCTCCCCTGAAACAGCCCATCCTGCAGGTCACACGTGCAGCCAGAGCTGGCCATCCTGCCACAGTGCCAGGGCCCAGCAAGGACCCATTTAGCTAAGGAGAGCACCCAATAAGTCCCTTGCTTCTGAGAAACCAGACCATCTGCATCAGAGCACCCCCAGGACACCACTCCCTTCCTCAAACATATGCATCAGTGATTATTTTTCTGGCCACGTGGTCACTGTGGAAATAAAAGAGGAAATTGCTAGCTTGGTTAATGGGCACACACACAGGCTATTGCCTCTGATAATATGCAATACAAATAAAGTCCCCTTTGTGCCATCTAAAGCAACTATTGAAGCAGAGTCCTCTGGTACCCTTCAGCCCAGTTCGTAAAAATTTTTTTTAATTTTATTTATTTATTTTTAGAGAGAGGGGATGGGAGGGAGAAAGAGAGGTAGAGAAACATCAATGTGTGGTTGCCTCTCACGCATCCCCCACTGGGGACCTGGCCTGCAACCCAGGCATGTGCCCCAACTGGGAATCAAACCGGTGACCCCTTGGTTTGCAGGCCAGCACTTAATCCACTGAGCCACACCAGCCAGGGCCGTAAAATTATTTTTAAAAATTAAAATAATTGTTGTAGTTCATTTCTGTTTACTCTAAAAGGCCTTCTTCTCTTTTGTTTCTAAATCTGTTAGAAAGAATTTTACAGTAGAGCAACAGGGACCTTTGTCTTTGAACCTGCTGAGCCTTTGCTGTGAGAGGCTGTGGGAAGAGCACTGCACTTCCCTTGGAGAGAGAGTGTGGGTCTGGGATCCAGGAAAGCCCCTGCCCCACCAGAGCCCCTACAACAGGGCTGTAATGATGCTGCTGGCACTGTTCATGGAACTTATCATGCAGCCACAAGGTTTTCAGCAGGATGCTCCATAGGAGGGCTGCCTCTGACCCTTCCTTGGCCTCAGTTTCCTCATCTGTAAAATGAGTGAGAAAAGCCCTCCCACCTGGCTTGCAGGGTGTCACAAAGACTGGTGAATGGCCCAGTGGTTATTACTAATCCAGCGTTTAGGTATTCCAGGAGGTGAACGTTGCATCCCCATTTTACAGAAGTGGGAGCAAAGGCTGGGAGAGGTAACACCACACAGCTCGTTGGTGTCAAGCAGGGACTTCAAGAGCCCAGTCCCCTCAGTGCCACCTCAATGCCCCTCCCCTAGGCTCAGAGGGGCTGAGAAATGGCTGTCTTCTCCCCAACTGGGTAGAAACATGCACATACTTTGGTGCCAGCTCTCCATTTACCCACTGAGTCCCAGACAGGTTTTCTCCCTCTCTGAGCCTCAGTTTCTCATCTGTAAATGGGTGTAAGTACAAGAGGACCCTTGTAACCTTGTAAGGATGTGGCGAGGACTAAATGACATCATGAAAGTCATGTATGCACCTCGCACATGGTGGGTTTTTCCAGAACCTGAGCTGTGGGAATCACCTTTGCAGCAAATGTCCAGGGGCGCTGACCTCCTCAGACTCCTCCAGAGGTGGTGAGGCCCGCAGGCAGAGTTCTGGGTAAGCTCAATGGACGTGATGTCCCTGTCCACAGTGCTGATAGGTGAAAGCAGGTGTCTCAGCCACCAGGCAGGAGCCACCACTCCCTCCTACCTTGCTAACACACCCTGCAAGCTGTGGAGAGGGCCTCCCAGGCAGCCCTGATTAAGGGGTGGGGAGCCTCAGACTCAGCCCTTTCCATAGCACTAGGTAACATCAGGGCCCAGTATGCAGGACCAGGAGTGGGGGGCACCTACTGGAACCTACTGACCTGACCTTTCCTATCTAGCGTGGTCTCAGCTGGTCACCCTCAGAATGAGGAGCACACATGCAAATGGAGGGGAGGTTGGCAGCTTCCCCTGGGAGTCAGAGTCCTCCAGCCAAGCCCCCTGGACATACTTAGGGCCCCTCAGAGCCCACTGCTGGGAAGCCCCTTCCCACCCTTTACATGAGTCACTCTCAGTGGGGCTGGGCATGGAGTTGTCCATGCCATGGCTTCACACCCCTCCAGAAGGAAAAAGAGAAAGTAGTACCATTTCCCCTGGAGCCAGGAACTAAGGAACACATTAACCAAACTCTTCCCCACGTCCCATTCTAGAATCAATCAATCTCTCTCTTTGTGTCTCTCTCTGTCTCTCCCCCCTTTCCCCCACACTCCTTTGCCTTCTCTCAGCCTACAAAAGGCACCAATCAAATTACTCATTAGGGACCTGAGAACTCTCCCCTTTCTGCTCCCTGCCAGCCAATCTTGGTCCCCTTTATCCTCCAAAGCTGTTGTTTAATCTCTAAGATGCCTAGGGCCAAAATAATTCCCACAGAAACACTCTCTCCAAGCCACCAGAGAATCAAGACAGACCCTGCAGCCAACACGTTGGCCAGCTTTGTTCTTGCCTCTGGGGCATCCCCAGTATCCCTGTGCAGAGGGACGGAGTCAGCTAGCCCTTCCTCCATCTGTGACATGAATGTCTGTGACCCTGTTGCGTCTCCGTGATGACCAACGTGTGTTGTCTGTTCTCTGTTGTCTGTTAAAATTCTTTGTCGTGTAGGTAAAATGCAGGATGGCACTGTGGACGCCAGCCAGAGCAAAGGTAACCCTTTTGCATTAACTGGGCCCTGTGGTCCCTGCGGCCCCTTCCCACTGGTTCTGAGGGCTATGCCAGAGGCAGATACGGCAGCTGCCTGATGTCGTTGGGGGGTGGAGCTATGATTCATGTGGTACCAGGCCAAATGGAGGCATCACCTGGTGAGGATGGGACACCTGCAAGCCAGCTTCTCTCCAGCCTTTGAGCTATGCTGTCTGTTTAGCTGAAAACTTAAAGCTGGTTCTTTGAGATCCTCAGAGGATAAAGGGTAGGGCTTCAGACCCACCAGTCCTGCTCTGAATGAGGAAGGGGCCTAGCACCCATGGATAGGGACACTCTCTTATACCTTTTAAGCCCTTTTTTTGTCCCTGGTAATTAATATCCCAATAACATGGCCCAAGGACCAATGGGTAAAGCCCAAGCCTGCGTGTCTTGTTTGAATGTGGGGAGAGCCAACAGGCCTTTTGAAAGAGGCCCAGAGGGAACTCCAGCCCACTTCTGCAGGGAATCCAGGGTGGAGCCATGTCACTCCCTGCCGTGTCCTGGATTCCAGGTCCTAGGCAGTCAGTGGCCCTGGGACCAGTGCCTCTGGCTGGAAAAGGCAGACCCCCACCACAGGGCTTCTGTGCCAGCCATGCAGGGGCCCAGGTGGGGAAGTGGGTACCTCACCATACTCTCCCAGGCAGGCAGGAAGGGAGCCAACATCCCCACCCTGCAGGCTGACCTGTGTGTGCATGTCTGTGTGTCTGTGTGTGTCTGTGTGTACACATGCTCTCTCTGCCACCTGTAGCCAAACAGCAGGATGGGGCAGCCGCCATGGAGATGCAGCCCCTCAAGAGTGCTGAGGGCGGTGATGCTGACGACAAGAAGAAAGCCAACATGCACAAGAAGGAAAAGTCGGTGCTCCAGGGCAAGCTCACCAAGCTGGCTGTGCAGATCGGCAAGGCAGGTGAGTGTGCAGGGTGTGAGGGAGCACACACAATAGGACCCCAGACAGGGCACTACCCCAAGCTGAGCCCCACCCCAAGCTGGGCCTCACCCCAAGCTGGGCCCCAATTGCCTCGTCTGCAAAGTGGTCCCTGAGACCCACCCTTCTCAACCACAGCAACCAATCTGAGTCCTTCTACAGCAGGTGCTCAGTTAGCACTTATAGACAAGAGTGAAACTGAAAGCCTGAGCTTCCAGAAGTACACTGCTTGCATTCTTGTCCAGCTAAGTCTGTGAGAATTCAGACAAATAACTCCCCCTAACTGAGCCCCTGCCTGCTTGTTTGTGGAATTGGGATGCACATTAGTCCCTACTTGACTGGTTGTTATGAGGACTGAAGGAGATTATGCACAGAGTGTGTAGCACTTGATGGATGTGGTAACTGGAGAGGGGCCAGATCCTGCAGGGTGCGGATTTACAGTGCAGGCTGTATCCTAAGGACAATGCGAGCCATGGAAGAGGCTTGAGCGGGGAGGGCAGGGATGCATTGGAGCTCTACAATGACCACCCCAGCTACAGTGCAGAGGAAAGATCGAAGAGATTGAAAGCAGTGCCGGGATCCCCAGCACAACAAGCTGGGCTTCCCAACTGAGTTGGCAGCTCTGGTGAAAGCTGGTTACAGCCCCTCTGGTCCAGGAAACTGAGCCTAGCTATAAGGTGAGCCCTGCCCATCTGACATGGCCTTTGTCTCCCCTCCTGGGTAATGACATGGCAAACGCCAAGGCCTCCCCACCTGGCTGCTTGCTCCTCCATGGTTGTCTCCCGGCTCTAATTATAGGAACCACAGTGTGGAGAAGGGAGGCAAATTACAGGCTTAGCTGTCTATATTTAAACTTGGGGTCCTGGTGAGAGCTCCCGGCTGCTGGGAACTTGGCTTCCCGCCCCTGCAACTGTCAGACAGCGATTGAGCAGGCTCTGAGGCTCCACAGCTGGAGTGGGGGTGGGGGACAATGGGCACAGGGATTTCCTCCATCCCCGCCATGAAGAAGACTCCAGGAAACATGGCCCTGAGGTGCAGGGAGCAAAACGAGGAGAAAAACCCCATGGCTCTCAAAGTCCTCGATCATCTCCCTTCACTTCCTTGGCTCTGCCAAAAATGGAGTTCGGAATCAAGTACTTCTAGGTTCATGTCCCACCTCTGTTTCTTTCTTGGGCTAAATTTCCTGAAAGCAGAGCTGAAAATGGGTGGGCTTGGGATTTGGGAAGGGAGTGCTCACAGATGAGACCTGTAAAAGGTAAGGGACACAACAGGGCCAGGGAAGAAACCAGATACAGCTGAGGTTTCAGGAGAAATCCCAGACTCCGCCTGCTCCGTGGGGAGCTCTGGAGCAGAAGACCTCTGCAGGGTCTAGCCCACCTCACAGGAAGGGGTGGGGCTTTTGGACCCCCACATCAGCCATTGGATATTGGCCATCCAGTCAGGGTGGGGTGCACTCCCAGGTAATTCCTGACACCGAGACTCCAATTGCCCAACAGCAATCCCCCTCTGCTGAAGGCTGCAAGTATGTGCAGTCTCGGAGGCACCTGCAGAGCACCTATGCCACATGGAGATGGGCACAGGAACTGGCAAGAGGGGTTGTAGGGTATCCCAGCAGGTAGCCACCTGCATTTGCTAACTCTGCAGTACCTCCCTGGCCTGTGGCGTTGGGCAAGTCACATCTCAGTTTTCTCATCCCAAAAAGTGCTCCCACCTGCTTGCTCTGCCAGGAACTCTCTTCCTCCAGGTCACCACCTGGCTGTTCCTTCTCATCATTCATCCGTCTACTCATATATCACCTCCTCCAGGAAGTCTTCCCTGGCCACCCTTGCTTAAGTAGCCCTTCCTTACCTGCCCATGTCACTTTTTTCTTTTAGCTATATTGTAGTATAATCTATATACCAAAAAAATAACATGCATTTAATGCATACCTCTTCATGAGTTTGGACACATGCATACACCCGTGACACCATCACCACAACCAAGGTACTAAACAGAGCCACCATCTCCAAAAATTTCCTTGTGTTCTTTTGTAGTTTGTTTTTTTGCAGGGGTGGTTCTTGGGGTTTTTTTTTTGGGGGGGGGGTAAAAACATTTAACAGGTCAATCCTCTTAACCAGTTTTGAAGTGTATAATACGATATTGTTAACTGTAGGCACCGTGTTGTACAGCAGAGCTCTAGAACTTACTCATCTTGCAAAACTGAAACTTTATACCCACCAAAAAACAGTTCCCCCTCCCTCTCTCCCCAAAGCCCCTGCAACTACCCTTCTCTTCTCCATTTCTATGAGTTTGCTTGTTTTAGATTCCTCATGCAAGTCCTTCTCTGTCTGCCTTATTTCACGTAGCACAACGTCCTCCAGGTCCATCCATGTTGTCCCAAACAGCAGGATTTCCTTCCTTTGATGACTGAATAATATTCTCTCGTGTGTATATACCATATTTCCTTTATCCATTCATCTGCCAGTGGACATTTAGATTGTTTTCTTATCTTCAGCCCACATCACAATCTAACACATTGTCTGGAGTCTTCTTCACAGCATTACCCATATCTGAATTATCTTGTTTGTGTTTGCATCTTGTCTGCCTCCGCCTCTAGAATCGCAGCTTCCCAAGAGTAGGGACTCTGTCCTCTTTGCTGCTGCGTCCCTCATGCTGAATGAATGAGTAAATAAATGGCACCAACCGCACATCATTACTATGTGAGAGCACTATTCAAGCAGTTCTTATTTATTCACACGTTTGCTCAGCACACATTTCTTGAGCAGCTACTGTGTGTCTGACACTGTGCGAGGCACTTTATATGTAGTAATTGCATTTGATCCTTACAAAACCATGTAAAATAAAAACATCCACATTGTACAGAGGAGCAACTGAGGCTCTGTGAGGACCAAGGACTTGCCCCAGGCCACAAAGCAAGTAAGTGGCAGAGCTGGTGTGTGAACTAGGTTTGGCCTGACCCCAGAGCCCTTTTGGCCAAGGGTTTGCTCCACATCTCAATTCCCAGGGCCCCCGAGCCCCAGGAAAGCCCCTGAGTAGGTCTCTTCCACCCTGTGTTGCAGGCCTGGTGATGTCGGCCATCACGGTGATCATCCTGGTGCTCTACTTCACCGTGGACACCTTTGTGGTCAACAAGAAGCCATGGCTACCCGAGTGCACGCCCGTCTATGTGCAGTACTTTGTCAAGTTCTTCATCATTGGTGTGACGGTGCTGGTGGTCGCTGTGCCTGAGGGGCTCCCTCTGGCTGTCACCATTTCACTGGCCTACTCTGTGAAGGTGAGATGTGGAGAGCAGGACCAGCCAGCTGATGCAGCTGAGATTGGTTTCCCAAAGCTGGGGGTCTGTGGGGTGGCCAGGGCCCAGTACCAGGGTTGGGAGAAAAGCTAAGAAGAAGGGAATGGACACATTGGAAGCTCAGGGAGAGACATACCCAGGAACCCAGAACACATATCTTCAGGGGTCTGTGGCAAACTGGAGGCCCACACCCTGGCTAAAGGGACAACTGTCATTTAGCCCAGCCAAGTGTCCCCTTGTGGGGGTATAGGCCCAGTGTTGCCAAATCTTTACTTTTTTTTTTCAAAAGAAGCAAAAAATCTGGACTTAATATAAATTCTCCTTATTTTTAAGTGTTAACAGTCAACTCAACTTTAAACAAAAAATAAAATCCAGACATCACCATGCAGGCCCAAATCCATCGTGCCCCACCTAATGGTGGCAAAAGTCTGGCTATCACAGGTGCAGGCCCACCGGAGCCATAGTACTTCTACCACTACGGATCTTAGAGGTTGCTTCCTAAAATTTGAAAGAAAAAGCCTAAAACAAAAAGGACATCTAACTTTATGAAAGCCCCCTCCCCTCAGGAGTTGGGCTGAAAATATGAAGTTTTAAAAACAGTTCAATGAAGGGCAGGTGGGCCCTTGCCTGCCAACTGCTGGTGAGCCTCCTCGGGTACTGCCCTGATGGCAGAGCCCCACCTACCTCTGCTCCCAGGCCCGTGGCCACCTTCAAAGCCTGAACACTGAACTGAGGGGGCTGGTATCCCTGTGGCCACTGGGTGTCTAGCCCTCCTTGGGGCACTTCAACGCTGGCTTGCCCCCAGGCCTTCACACCCTGGGCTCACTCTCTTCCCTTGGCCCTGCAGTTTTCCCACTTCGGAGGGAGGGCTGTGCTGCTGTTTGCCAGGGCCCTGAGGCCAGGATGTCCCTGTGAGGGCAGAGGCCTGAGCATGTTTATAAATAAGGCATTCACTCTGCAACATTGGCAGAGCTGCCGGAGGGCACAGCAAGCGTCAGTTTCCAAGCTGGAATTTGGGCTGGGCTCCCCGATGTAATTTCATACAGAAAAGAGATCTCTAGGCAGGTGCCAGAAAGTGGCAGCCCTGTGTAAAGGATACGGCCCTTATCATCTCCTTGTTTTAGGGTTCTCAAAGAAACTCCATCCCACAAACCAAAGCCCAAACAGGTCACAACACAAAGCCTGAGGGCCAGGGTCCTAGAGCTGGAGACTGTCACACAGCCATGAGTCAGGACCCTCACAGCCACCTGCTGAGCTTGGGGGAATGGCGGGGGTGGGGGGCTTCTCCTTGAGAGTCACAGAGAGTTGGTTTGTGGGGGATCATGTACACACATTTTTAGGCCTCCATACCTTCTACAGTTTGTATCTCTGGCACCTGGTGCCTTTATCCATCTTAGATAATGTTACTTATACAGTCACTTGATAAACATGGTACAGCACTCCGACCCAGGGGAGGCACACGCTCCCTTCTCTGGGCCTGGACTTGCCCCTGGAAGCCACCATCAGAAGAAAAGAGATGACCACTGAGGTCAGTGTTGTCTTACAGAGACATAGTGGGAGCCCCATGTGTGATGTTAAATTTTCTAGTAGCCACGTTAAAGAGAAAAGTAAAAAGAAACAGGCAAAATTTATTTTAATAACATAATTAACTCAGTATGTCCAAATTATTATCAAGCCAACATGTAATTAATATAAAAATTACTAGTGAGATATTTTACTTTTTTTCATAATGTGTTTAAGATTTAATGGGTGTTTTACACTTATTTCACATCAGACCGGCTACTGTATCAGACAGCACAGACCTGGGCACTTTTAAACCCAGTAGACAAACCCTAGTCAGCAAGTACAGATGGGCGGAAGCCCTCTGGAACGAACCAGGTCGTGAGGTTAAACAGAGCTAGATTCAAATCCCAGCTCTAACCCTCACTAGGTGTGGGCACCTGGTCAAGTCACTTTGCTGTGGCTTCTTCAATTGCCAAAATGGATTACAAGAGTCCTCGCAGGTTTCACAGTTTTCTTACAACATCAGACAAATATACATATATATGTATATATATGTAATAAGTGCAGAAGAATTTTGCAAACTGTGAAGTGTGTTGCAAAGTCAAATTGATGTTGATCATTCATTCAAAATATTTTTATTGTTACTATTACCACAGGTTACAATAAGAGAAACCACAATAGTATATAATCCCACCAATGCTCATTTCTTAGTAACATGACCTGATATTAAATGTATTCTAATTCTGCTCCTTTTTTACCCTTGTATAGTTATAAAGAGGTGAAGGAATAAAAGAAATCAAATTCCTAGGCCCAGAAAAGAATTACAGCTGATTGAACAACTTTAGCAACTTCTCACATCCCTCCTTGCCTATGGATCAGTGTGTTGGGAGAGCCTGTGTGAAGCAGGAGGGCATTACTTTATTTGCATTACTTGCTTTAGAACCCAGAAGAAGCACGGAGCGTGAAGCTGGGAAGAGGGAAAGGGAGGCAAAGAAAATTAATATAATATGTATAATAGAATTCCATTTTTGTTACAAATTTTAAAAGAAAGGATGTTGATGTGTAAATATCAGTTATGAGTGGTAGCATTATGGCTGATTTGTTTTCTTTTTTATGTGTCTACATTTAAAAGAAATTTGTGATTTTCATCATGCATGTTACAATATTTATTCATTGCAGAAAAATAGAACCTATAAATTTTTAAAGACTATAAAAATCTCCTATAATTCTACCACCCAAAGATAATGACACTAATATTTTTATATTTTTCCAGATATTTTTTTATGTCTATAAACACATATGTCTCCAAAACATATTTACTTTTGGTGAAACCAAGTGACAGTGAAAACCAGGCATCAGTGAAAGATGGTATATTTGAGAAAATTCATAATAAATAAAAAATAGTTATTTCTATTATGGTGTAAGAGAAAAATATTTGAAATAAACAGAGAGGCCCCAACCTTAATTTATCCTTTCCCCTATTTTTGCATAAAGAATGTAGCTTACTTCTGTAATCCAAATTAATAGAATCAGCTAATCAACTCTTTCAAATGGCTCAGCTAACAAAATGGAAGGGAAAGCGTGGCTTAGAAACAAACCCAAGTGTCAGAGGCTGTGGCCACCACGATCCTTTGCATGTGTGAAAGCAAAGGGACAGACTGCAGCAGCCCTTCCTCTTTTACTACGTGGTCAGCCAGCACCCCCAGCACCCCAGCTCCCTCTCACTGTCACTTTCTCATCCGCCCCTCCACCCCCCAGAAAATGATGAAGGACAACAACCTGGTACGCCACCTGGACGCCTGTGAGACCATGGGCAACGCCACGGCCATCTGCTCAGACAAGACAGGCACACTAACAACCAATCGCATGACGGTAGTGCAGGCCTACATTGGTGATGTCCACTACAAGGAGATCCCCGACCCCAGCTCCATCAACGCCAAGACCATGGAACTGCTGGTCAATGCCATTGCCATCAACAGCGCCTACACCACCAAGATTTTGGTAAGTGGAACAGTCTCCACTGCAGAGAGCAATGTCCATGGGGGATGCAGAGGTACTGGGAAGGTTGAGCAACACAATTCATGTTTCTAAATCCTGCTGAATTTTTTCAGGGTGGTCAGAGAGTAAGTGACTGAATTCTCTTTGACTTCGCTATTGTGTTTGTGTAACCAAAAATGCAGGGTGGGGCAAAAGTAGGTTTACACTTATGAGTACATGAAACACAAAGCTTATTCCTGTATTATTATTTATTATTATAGTATTGTTTTCCATACAAACAACTATAAACCTACTTTTGCCTCACCCTGTGTATGTGTGTATATATATATACTTAATTGTCTTGTATTTATGATAGAATTTTTTTTAATTTTTATTGAATTTATTGGGATAACATTTGTTAATAAAATTACATAGGTTTCAGGTGTATTCTACAATATCTCATCTGTATCATGTATTGTGTGTTCACCACCCAAGTCACATATTCTGTCACCAATAATCCTCCTTAATTGTCCTTTTAAAATCCTGTCATTGTCCACTCCCTAAAAAAATTTTTTAAAGTTTTTTTTAATTTGTTAGCTTTTGCTATATAAGAAAGTACTCCAAGATTCAGTGGCTCAGAACAAAACTGTATTTAGCTCTCATTTCCATGAGCCAGCAGTGCAGGCCAGGCTTAGCTGTGTGGTTCTTCTGGTCCCAGTGGGGCTCTGCTGATCTTGGCAGGACTGCAGGCTGGTGAGAATGGCCTCTGCAGGGACAGCTCATCTCTGTGAGGTCCCACCTTCTCCAGGCTTGTCTGGTATTAAATAACACAAATTCAACTGAGTAAAATCTTAATATTTTACTGGCTTTATTGAATGATTCATGAATCAGGTAGTATCCCATCTAGCAAGTAAAAGGGAGATCTGAGGAGCTGTACAAAAGGAAGGCTTTTATAGGCAGAACAGGGAAAGTGGATTGTTTCAGGCTGAGGTAACCTACCTGTGGCGGATGGGAGCAAGCCATCAGGTGGATTCCCTCACTAGTGCTTACCAGAAAATTCCAGACTAACTGGTTAAGATTAAATTCCTGGGAGAGGCTGAAATTGCAGTTAGGTTAGGTGTTAAGTCTCAGTTTGGTGATGTGGGCTCCACACAAATGACTCTATTTGGGGCCCGTTACTGCTTTTTCTAACAATTGCCCCTGTGACCAGACTCTCAGCTTAACTGAAAGATACAATAAAACTTTAAGGCATTAACCACTCTCAGCTACCACTCTGTATTTCTGGCAGTTTTTACTGATCCTCTGTGTGAAGCACAGGTCATGACTTTATTTTTCTGAATATCTGTGATATTCACAGGCCACCACTTCAGGTTCGCTCTCTTCCTTCCTTTTCCGGTGTTCCAGTCTTAGTGGCTGCAAGCATGCACTTTAAGCTTTTGAGAGAATACAACATTCCGGTAGACTGCTATGGCCACTATAAACAGGATAATTCCCAACATCCAGAGTGCACTTTGGAGCCATCTAAGGTGTCCAACTCACGGTCCACCAATCGCATGCAGCCCAGGATAGCTATGAATGTGGCCCAACACAAAATTGTAAATTTACTTAAAACCTTTTTTTGCTCATCAGTTTTTGTTAGTATTTGTGTATTTAGTGCGTGGCCCAAGACAACTCTTCTTCCAGTGTGGCCCAGAGACACCAAAAGGTTGGACACCCCTCCAATCAAAATCAAATGAGTCAAAGACCCTACTGAAAGAGTCGCCTTTTTAACCAAAGTGGCTTGCTCTGTAATCTTCTGTAACTGAGTTTCAACTTCCTCAGAATTGTTAATCCAGGTGCAATGGTAGTGTTGGCCACAGCATAGACTCCTTCCTGCTCAGCTAAAAAATAAGGATACTATTATCAAGAAGGACTTTGTCTAGAGAGTCTGAGGATTTTTCTTGGGCAGTTATCATCTTAGCAGTGGATTCTATAATATCTTCAAGAGTTAAGGAGAGGTGTCTAATCATAACCCCATTTATAGTTACTCCTAACCAGAGAAGTAGGGCCCTGCCAAAGGAAGTGAATCCTGAGTAATGAACACCTCCTGGTAGGTCCTTTCTAGCTCAACAATGTAGATTCAGCGGAGTTGACCAATGAGGTACCTCAGTTTGTTTGTAAACAGTTAGGAGCTCAGTTGGATAACCCAAGAGACGTTACCCAGTTGTGTACCAGCCACCTAGGCATTCGTAGGCCCAAGGAAAACGCTAACTGCCACAGAGATAAATCCTGTCAGAGCGCAACCCACTTCCACTGAGGTGACACTGTTAATGAGTTCATTCAAGTTGACAGGATTCACTCCCAGGGGTTGTTACACTTGCCCATTCAAGCCAGGGGTCAGTTAGGTTTTCAGTGCATTCTGGAAGTACAATAAATCTCCTAGCCTGAAATAAAAAGTTGTTTCAAATTCCAGAGGTTATCCTCTTAGGACTGCCCTGGGAGATATGGATTATGGTGTTATCTTTCTAGGCCAATGCCAGAGTAAAGCTAAGAAAGAGAAGAAGAGAGGGTTTCATGATTACTTAAAGTATGAAGTCTTGACCTGGCATCTTTGGAGGAAACAGTCTATATCAATGTCAACTAATTCTCCTCCTAATCAATTTGATGTGGAAGTACCCAAATGTCAGATAGAACCTTCTTTAGCTGTGAGATGTGTTCACAATCCTCAGAGTCCCTGAAGTCTGCCTGCCATCCGGGTAGTGAGGAGGACCTGGTGTAGTCCTTTCAAGAAGATTTAAGGTGATTCTTGGTGATTCTAAATCAGAGGGTGGGAGAAAATTGGAAACATTAGTTTGGATACTCATAGCCAAAGTTTTTAGGAAACTAGCAGAATGTAAGATCCAGTCCAGTTTACAGGTATATAACAAAACCTCAAAGACCATTAACAGGATTAAAATCTAATATAGACAAAGATGCAAACATAATTTTTTAACTACAATTATACCCATTTCTTTTTTCCAAAGATAACCACAGCAAAACTAATTTGTTCACATTACACTCAGCCTGATTATCTATATAAGTGCAGCAAAAATAGTGATTTCTTTGCTTGGAAGCTTGTAAACAAGGTACCAGGCCAATTTTTCCAAGGGGATTTATTGTCCTTAAAATCATCTGGTCATATCTGAGTCTACACACATCTTTCTCAAATATGACATTCTAGTAAAAGCTTTGGTAATATAACCAATATTTCCAGTTGTGTCCTGTTCCAAGAACAGATTCTCATTGAACTTATGTGAGTAACTAACTATATTGTCATGAAAAGAACACCCAAGAGTAACACAATTCTGGGGGGATAAGGTAGAGGGGAAAGAGTAAATGTTCAATCTTTGTTCACATGAGTATGTCCTACCAAATTGTTGATAGCTTAAGAGAAAAAGTTTCCTTAAATCTCGTAAAGCAAAACATTAGAGAACCAGCAATGCTTCAAACAAGAAGTCATAAAAATTGTAATCCTCCTCCTCAGTTCATTCAGTCCCATGTTACTAATTTTTGCTTTGCTTGAATCCAGTTTTTCCACTAGTTCCAGAAATTCTTACCCAGTTCATTTTAAGATCTTAACGTTATGAGAAAACTGTATTTGTCAAAGTTCTTTCCATGACTCTGCTTGAAGAGGAAGCGCTTTTGCAGGAACACTTTCATAAAAGCATCAGAGTAAAATAATAACTCTGTAAATGACAAAAGATTTAAAATACCCTTTATTAAAGATCTAATAAGAATTTATTATAATGGAATCAACAAGGAAATTTGGTTATTTCTGTAATATACAACAATTTAAGATGATAACAAGAATTATGACTGATGAGCTTATACCAGTACACACCGAATTTCCAAGAATTTCATACAGTTTCTAGAACGCTTATAACATATACCCATTCAGATGCAACATAAAGAGGGGTTAGTATTACTTATTTGACAGCACTTCCCATATGACTTAACATATCAAATAAGCCCAATTAGTTTTTTCCCTTTTTATAAGGAGAGAGAGCAAATCTTTGAGATGTTCCAGGGACCCTCTGGAAAATCCCAAAGTTAATTCAAGGTAAAAAAAAATTCCATTTAGGATTTGATTTGGGGGAAGTTTGTCAAAAAATACCAAAAAGTTTTTAAAACATTTGGTTAAATAGGTTCGTAGGTCACTGCGAAACAATAATCTATTTAACCAAAGTGACAATCAGAGATTTTACAGGCAAATTTATAAGGTTACATAGTTGTGAGCAAAACTTAGCTCTTTTAATCTGGAGAAGACTAGATTAGTTAAGAGATTTACTTGAAAATGGAAGGCCTGATGAAAACAACATGGAACACAGGCAATTTTTTTCAATTACAGTTGACATTCAGTATTATATTAGTTTCAGGTGTATAGTATACTGGTTCGATATTTAGGTAACTTACATGATGATCCCCCCTGTAAGTCTAGTACCCACCTGACCATAGGTGATTATTTTGACAAGATACAAGATCTTTGACTTTTTTCCCCCCAGGCAGATTACTTAAAAGGTGAAGAGAAACCTTTCTTAATCTCTTATCAGGAGCAGACCAAATAGTACAAGAAAACATCATTTTAGCAGATGAATGACAATTAAGTTTTACTTTTACTTAAGTACCCTATTGATATTAACATTTATTTAAAACCCTCCTAACAAATTTAATTTTTAGCCAAATTATAGGCACAAAGTAAAATTCTCTTTCTCTTTTTCTATCTTTACAACTTTCTTTTTATTTGTTTTTATTTTCTTCCTTCCCTTTTTGAAATAGCCAGTTTTACTTTGGAACACATTACTTTCTTTTCCCTTAACAAAATACGTTTTCATTCCTTATACCTTCTTTTACCAAAAATACAGGTTTTACTTTTCTTGCATACAGAGATGTTTTTCTTATTATTTCTAGTAGCTTTAGTTACATATGTTAGAATTCATACCCCTTAAAAACATTAATTTCTAATGAAAATAAAGAAGTAAACAGTTTTACATTAATATTCCATGGCTTGGCAAATTTATCAATACTTTTTTATAATTTCTAGAAACATATGTTTTCTCTTAGTACATTTTTCAATGTGGTACTGTAACAGGGTGCAGCCAAGAGGGGGGCCCAAAAAGGGAGTTGGAATGGGGCCCAGAACTCACGGTGTCCAGGAAATATTAGAGGGACATATAAGATGTCCTCACCCCTTCCCCCACAAGTATGAGTTGGGGGAAGGGACAAATGGAACAGGGCAATTGAGTTGTTTTGCATAGCAATGGTTTTGCAGATAACCTCCAGAATGGTCATTTAACATATCTATAACCTTTAACTGGTCTCATAGATATGTTAAACAGCTGTGGCCATGCTCTGAGCCAGGGGGATGGAAAGGACTTCCCCAGGACGTGACTAGGGGAGGAACCCCAAGTTAAAGCGCCTGCGTGGGAGCTTGGAGAAGATTGGCTCCAGAAAATGAGGACATGCCTGCCCAAACTCATGATGGCATCCCAATAACCTTGGAAATATACGGGAATGCTGGCAGGTGTAACCGATTGTAGGAGGAGTCGGAAATAGGGCTGCAGAGGAGGTTTGGCGCCAGGATTTAAATGGAGACGTGGCAGCCATTAGGGAGATCCATGCGGTTTCACTAGAGAGCAGGACCCACAGCTCTGTGAGGGAAAATCACCATGTGGCTTTAGCAGAGAATTGCCACTCGACTTTGCCTGAGTGGAGACCCTCTCGCAGCTTTGCCAGAGGGAGAGATTCCACGTGGTTCCACCAGAGTGCAGACCCCTGCAGCTTTGGTGAAGAGGGAGAGCCAAGAGGCTTTGCCAGAGTGGGGACCCCTTCCCCACAGCTTCGGTAGAAAAAGGACCATGCGACTTTGGGGTGCTCCCTTTGGCTACGTGGCCTGGGAACAAGAGACTTGGCCTGGAAGAAGGGGGATGGAAAGAACTCTTGCCAGTAGGCCATGAGAAGGTGCCACATGGCTTCAGATTAACCAGAGATCCTGCCTGGACGATGACACAGCTGACGGTGTCAAGAGCCTGGATCCC
>PVKU01011709.1:0-41124 GCA_004027475.1 Anoura caudifer | reverse complement strand
CAAGAAAAAAAGAGAGAGGACCCAAATAAATGCAATCAGAAGTGAAAGAGGAGAGATTACAGCTGACACCACAGAAATACAAAGGATTGTAAGAAATTACTATGAAGAACTGTATGCCAAGAAATTTGAAAACCTAGGTGAAATGGAGAAGTTTCTAGAAAAATATAACCTCCCAAAACTCAATGAAGAAGCAGAAAGCCTGAACAGAGCAATAACAGCAGATGAAATTGAAGCAGTAATCAAAAAACTCCCAACATACCAAAGCCCTGGACCAGATGGTTTCACAAGAGAATTTTACAAAGCATTTAAGGAAGAGCTAACCCCTATCCTTCACAGACTATTCCAAAAAATTCAAAATGATGGAAGACTCCCAAACTCTTTTTATGAAGCCAGAATCATCCTAATCCCCAAACCAGATAAAGACACAACAAAAACAGAAAACTTCAGGCCCATATCGCTGATGAACATAGATGCTAAAATCCTTAACAAAATATTGGCAAACCACATCCAACAATACATTAAAAAGATCATACATAATGACCAAGTGGGATTCATCCATGGGATGCAAGGATGGTCCAATATTCACAAATCAGTAAATGTAATACATCACATAAACAAAAGCAAAGACAAAAATTACATGATCATATCAATAGACGCAGAAAAAGCATTGGTTAAGGCCCAACACTTATTTATGATAAAAACACTGAGCAAAGTGGGAATAGAGGGAGCATTCCTCAACATAATAAAGGCAATATATGAGAGGCATACAGCCAACATCATACTCAATGGGCAAAAACTAAAATCTTTTCCACTAAGATCAGGAACAAGACAAGGATGTCCACTTTCACCACTTCTATTCAATATAGTATTAGAAGTCTTAGCCACAGTGATTAGACAAGAAAAGGAAATAAAAGGCATCCAAATTGGGAAGGAGGAAACAAAACTATCATTGTTTGCAGATGACATGATAGTGTACATAGAAAATCCTATAGACTCAGCCAAAAAGCTGCTTGACCTAATAAATGAATTTGGTCAAATAGCAGGATACAAAGTCAATATCCAGAAATCAAAGGCATTTTTGTATACCAACAATGAAACACCAGAAGCAGAAATCAGGAAAAAAATCCCATTCGATATAGCAAAAAGAAAAATAAAATACCTAGGAATAAACCTAACCAAGGAGGTAAAAGACCTGTAAGCAGAAAATTACACAACACTGAAGAAAGAAATCAAGGAAGACACAAACAAATGGAACCATATACCATGTTCATGGTCAGAAGAATCAACATCATCAAAATGTCCATACTACCCAAAGCAATTTACAGATTCAATGCAATACCTATTAAAGTACCAATGGCATATTTCACAGACATAGAACCAACACTTCAAAAATTTACATGGAACCATAAACAACCCTGGATAGCTGCAGCAATTTTGAGGAAGAAGAGCAAAGTAGGAGGGATCACAATACCTGATACCAAACTGTATTACAAGTCTACTCTAATCAAAACAGCCTGGTACTGGCATAAAAATAGGAAGGTGGACCAGTGGAACAGAACAGAGAGCCCAGAAATAAACCCAAGTCTCTATGGTCAATTAATATTTGACAAAGGGGACAGCAACATAAAATAGAGTAAAAACAGCCTCTTCAACAAGTGGTGCTGGGAGAATTAGACAGCTATGTACAAAAAAAAAAAAAATGAAACTTGAACACCAACTTACACCATACACAAAAATAAATTCAAAGTGAATTAAAGATTTAAATATAAGCCATGACACCATTAAAGTCCTAGAGGAGAACATAGGCAGGAAAATCTCAGATATTTCATGCAACAACTTTTTTACTGATATGTTCCCTAAAGCAATGGACATAAAGGAAAGAATAAATAAATGGGATCTCATCAAAATAAAAAGCTTCTGCATGGCTAAAGAAAACAATATTAAAATAAAAAGAGAACAGACTGTATGGGAAAACATATTTGCCAATGATACCTCAGACAAGGGTTTAATCTCCAAAATACATAAAGAACTTACACGACTCCACTCTAAAAAGACAAGCAACCCAATTAAAAAATGGGCAAAGGACTTAAACAGACACTTCTCCCAGGAGGACATACAGAGGATCCAGAGACACATGAAAAGATGCTCAGTATCACTAGCTGTCAGAGAGATGCAAATTGAAACCACAATGAGATACCACTTCACACCAGTCAGAATGGCCATCATAAACAAAGCAACAAACAAGTGTTGGAGAGGATGTGGAGAAAAGGGGACCCTAGTGCACTATTGGTGGGATTGGAGACTGGTACCACCACTATGGAAAGCAGTATGGAATTTTCTAAGAAAACTAAAAATGGATCTACTTTTTGACCCAGCAATCCCACAGCTAGGATTGTATCCTAAGAACCCCGAAACACCAGTCCAAAAGAACCTATGCACCTCTATGTTCATAGCAGCACAATTTACAATAGCCGTGTGTTGGAAGTAACCCAGGTGCCCATCAGTAAATGAATGGACAAAAAAATTATGGTACATTTACACAATGGAATTCTATGCAGCAGAAAGAAAGAAGGAGCTCCTACCCTTTGCAATAGCATGAATGGAACTGGAGAGCATCATGCTAAGTGAAATAAAACAGGAAGTGAAAGACAAATAGGGTATGATCTCACCTTTAACAGGAACCTAACCAACAAAACAAACAAACAAAGCAAAATATAACCAAAGACACTGAAATTGAGAACAGACTGACCAGTCATCAGAGGAGACAGGGAAGGGAAGATCGGGGGGGAAAGGGGAAGGGTTTATAGGAACAAAAGGACACATGGATAAAAACTAGGGGGGTTGAAATGGGAGGGAGGTGGGGAGGGCTGGGGTGGTGGGCTAGGATGGGATTAAAAGACAGAAAACTGTACAAGAACAACAATTAAAATAAATTAAAAATAAATAAATATTTCAATAATATAAAAAAAGATTATGGCAGAGACTGTTTATTGTCACCAATATTCATACTTGTCTTATACCAAAGTAGTATAATATTAAGCCAGGCACACAGTGTTCAGGATAAAGACTATGCCCCAGCTTTCCTTGAAGCTGGGTATGGCTATGAGAAGATCTACCCAAGGAAATGTAAGATGAAATGGAATGGGATAGCTTTGAAAAGTACTCTTTGTTCTTTTCTTTGTATCCCTTTCCTTTATCCTACTGCCTGAAACAAAGATGTTGTCGTGTTACCCATGCAATGAGGATAACAATTTAAGCAGAAACCAAGGTCTTCTATTACTAAAGTTTTAAAGAGTTAAAGGAAAAAAAGAAAAGAAACCCAAAGAAAATATGAGTTACCAAAAATCCTTATAGAGAAGCAGATCTTCCCCTGGCCAGCATAACTCTGTTGGTTGGGCATCATCCTACACCAGAAAGGTGTCTGGTTCTATTCCCAGTCAGGCGCATGCCTGGGTTGTGGGCTCTGCTCTGTTCCCCATCAGGGTGCTTGCAGAAGGCAACCAGCTGATGTTTCTCTCCCTCTCTTTTTCCCTCCTTTTTCCTCTCTCTAAAATAAAACAGAAAGAGAAGCAGATCTTCACTGAATGAGAAGTCAAAGGGCTCTATAGACAATGCCATCAAGTAGAAGACAGATTGCATTTAAAGGCATGAAATTTCTTACCTTCCATTCCATACTTTTGATAATATACTGGCAAATAGGAAAATAAAAAAGCCAAGTGATGGGGTGAAAGCGTTTACAAAAAAAATCATTCAATCTGTCAATCAATGATTTTCAAGGACTGACAAAATATAAGAAGATTCTATGTGATATTGGTATTTAGAATATTATTGTTTAAATGGTAATGATGTACTGATATAGAATTATACCATTTTCTATATGGTCTACACACTACTTGGCTCTTCAATAAGCAATATTTTTATTGGTTTTCAATTTTCAAAATTAACATAGAAATTATTATAATCTTATAAATTTCACAAGACTTAATTTAGCTACAGAAAAAAACGCAAATATTTTAACCACCACCACAAATGGAAAAAGTGACATGTACTTCTGACATAAGTTTTGAAATCAGAAGAAGGAAGAAAAAAATGACAGAATTACAGGAAAGATGATATCTTCATCTTACATAATAGGAAGTTGAGAAATACTGACAAAATTCAACAGCACAGTAAAAGGATTATATACCATGATTGTATCAATTAGTTCTGCAGAGAAACAGTGCCAATAGGACATATATCTGAATGTGAGGAGACTTATTATAGAAATCAGCACACATGAATACGGAGGCCGACAAGTCCGATAATCTGCCACCTGCAAGCTAGAAAACCAGGAAAGCTGGTTATTTAACTCAGTCCAAGTCCACAGGCATGAACACCAGGGGAATTGATGGTGTTAGTCCTAATCCAAGTCCAGAGGCCTGAAAACTATAAGGGCTAGTGTCCAAGGAGAGGAGAAAATAATAGTCTAGTCTGGGCAATGAGAATGAATTCACCCTTTCTCCACCTTTTTGTTCTACAAAGGCCCTCAATGAATTGGATGACGCCAGCACACATTAGTGAGGGAGATCTTTACACAGTTTACTTATTCAAATGTTATTCTCTTCCAGAAATATCCTTATAGACACACCCAAAAATAATGTTTTATGAGATAGCTATGCATCTCTTAACCCAGTTAAATTGACATAAAAATTACCATAACAATGACTAAGTGGGATTTATCCCTGGGACACAAGAACAGTTCAGTATATGCAAATGAATCATTGTGATACATCACATTAACAGAACGGAAGAAAAAAAACACATGATTATCTATAAGTTTAGAAAAAGCATTTGAAAACATTCAACATCTTTTTATGACAAAAACTCTCAATAAAATAACTATCAAAGAAAATTACCTCAACACAATAAAAGCTGAAAATGAAAAGGTCACAGCTAGCATCATACCCTATAGTGAAAAACTGAAAGCTTTCCATCTAAGATCTGGTACAAGCCAAGAATACCCACTCTTGCCACTTCTGGTTAACGTAATACTAGAAGTCCTAGCCAGAGTTATTAGACAAGAAAAAGAAATAAAAATCATCCAACTCAGAATGAAGTAAAATGATTGCTGTTTGCAGATTACATAATCAGATATGTAGAAAAACCTAAAGACTTAACAAAAAAACTTAGAAGAAATAATCTAATTCAATAACGTTATAAAATACAAAATCAACATATTAAAATCAGCCATGTTTCTATGCACAAACAACAAACTACCCAAAAAGAAAATTAAGAAACTACCCCATTCACTATAACAACAAAAAGCATAAATACTTGGGAATAAACCAATGAGGTAAAGACTTGTATACTGAAAATTATAACATTGATGAAGGAAATTATAGAAGACACAGATAAATTGAGGGATATCCTGTTTTCATGGAGTGAAAAAATTAACATTATTAAACTATTCACACTACCCAAAATGATCTACACTCAGTCCAATCTCTACCAAAATCCCAATAACATTCTTCACAGAGGTAGAAAAATCAACCCTAGAATTCATATGGAACCATCATATTGGTAAATAGCCAGTACAGGCTTTTTTTTTTTTTTTTTTTTTCATTTTAAACAAGAATGCTTAACTTGGAGGAAAAACTATCTAGGAATTTTTTTTAGGAGTAATTTAGCCCCACTTACATATAGATTGCCCTATATGTAACAGCTACATACAAAAAATATTATAAAATTGTCCTTGGTTTTATAATGATAAATGAAAAACATTAAAATTCTCCAATCAAATAAGGTATGCAAAGACTTTTTAAAAAGATTTATTTACTTATAGACCGAAGGAAAGTGAGGGAGAACAATAGGGGGAGAAACATCAATGTGTGGTTGCCTCTCTTGTCTTTCTTATTGGGGACCTGGCTCACAACCCAGGCATCTGTCCTGACTGGAAATAGAACCAGCAACACTTTGGTTCAATCCACTGAGCCACACCAGCCAGGGCTGGTATACAAAGATTTTTATGTTGATCTTTTTTTTTGTTATTGCTGTTAAACAGTGAGAACAAAATAACTTACTGGAAATTAAAGATAAGAGCTTAATGAGCATGCCACTAATGGAGAAACGATGTATTTTCACAGAACCATTGTTTTTCTTCATCTCATCTTCATTTGATATCAGTCAAAGCATACCATTGGCCATTTAGTTTTTTGTAAAAGTACAAATGCTTGTACATATACATCAGTTACTATATGTAAAATAAAGGAACAAAACAGGGGAAAATAATAGAATAAAGAAAACTACACTGTAGTAGACAAGATGTGGTAGAATCAAATTGTGGTTTTCTAACTGAGAATATCTGCTTGATCTGGAGGAACAGAATTCCAAAGTAAAGTAGCAAGTTCCCTTTTCAGTAGACACTTCCTCTCTGCTGCAGGAACATATAAATTGTATTATATCTTTGGCCTCCATTTACAACTGTGCAGGTGTGTCTGTTTCATTGATTGGCTGTCCTTCAAATTGGAATTTGACCTGCCTCTTTGACAATGTTGTTCACAATGGGCCTTCATTAGTTTGCTAAGTGATGCATGCCTCTTAATCTTAAACTGCACCACAGAACTGTCCTGCCCCACCACTTTCAAATTAATATGATCATTGTTCTTATTGACTCCTCCTTCAACTTTTCTTTGGCCATGGCAAGCACCAGAGTATTTGCCAATACAGTCTTAAAGAAGCATGAAGCTGGGGGCATCACGCAGCACAATTTCAAAATATATTACAGAGCTACAATAATCAAAACAGTATGATCCTGGAATAAAAAACACACTTATAGACCAATGAAATAGAATAGAGAACCTAGAAATAAGTTCACTCATATATGGTCAACTTGTCTTTGACAATGGTGCCAAGAACACATGGTGGAGAAAGAACAGTCTCTTCAGTAAATGATGTTAGGAAGAATAGATATATACATGCAGAAGAATGAAATTAGACCCTTACATCAAACTGTGAACAAAAATGAACTGAGATGAAAGACTTAAAGTTAAGACCCAAAACCATAAAATTCCTAGGGAAAAAAAGAAGTAAGTCCTTCACATTGGCCTGTTATGAGTAAATTGGTGCAGCCATTCTAAATATAGTATGAAAGTTCCTTAAAAAATTAAAATAAAACTATCTAATTATTAAGAAATCTCATTTCTGGATCTATATCCAAAGTAAAGTATATCAGTATCTCAAAGAGATATCTAAACTCTCATGTTCACTGCAGAACTCACAATAGCCAAAATGTGGAAACTACCTAAATATTCACTGATGGACAAATGAATAAAAATGTGTTTGCTATAATAATATGTGTATATATGCATATATACACACATACATACATATAGCATTATATATAACATATAGCATTGTATGTCACACATATACCTATATAATATATTCAATATACATGCACATATACACTATATAATATACACATTTACAATAATACATATTTTATATAATACAAATCTAAAGTATATACAAATATATTGTATAATAATATATGTATATACAACATGTACATATTGTGAGGTTTGTCCGGAAAGTATCCATCAATGTAATATAGAAAATAGAGACATTTAGTGAAGAACACACAAGATATAAGAAACATTGTACATAGGATAATGATGCCTCAGTCCCCTTCAAGGTAGGTACCTTGAGACCTTACCCAGTTCCCCCAATCACCATCAGCTGCCCCATTATATTTTTCTGAATCATTAATGGTCTGAAATCTCCTCTTTCAAAGGTGATTTTAGCTTTGGGAAAAAAACAGAAGTTTCAGGGCATCAAATCTGGGTTATAGTGGGGCTGTGTCACCTTAGTGATTTGATGTTCTGCCAAAAAACTGCACAAGACATGATGTATGAGTGGGTGCGTTGTCGTGATGAAGCTGCCAACCACCACTTGCCCATAGCTGCAGCCTTCTGAATCATCCAAAGAGTTTCTGCAGAGGAATGTTCAAGCTTACTGCAAAATCTGATGCAGATTCATTGCTCTATTCACTCAGTCATTTTGAATGTGTTAGCCACACAGTACACATGCTCACTCAACAGTATCTACTGCTCCCACAAATTGGTACGGTGAAGTCATCATTGTTCTCGCATGTGAATTCCAGTCCACTCCCTTGGCTGCCAGGTTACATCAGTGTTACTCAAACTGTTCTTGTTATATTAACAATGGCTGGACTTTTTCTGGACAGATTGTTCTTACACTGGTATATTATCAGCCTTAAAAAAGAAATTCTGCCATTTGTGTCAACATGGATAAACTTAGAGGACCTTGTGTTAAGTGAAATAAGCCAGACATGCAAAGAGAAATATTGTATTATCTCACTTGTATGTGAAATATAAAATAAACTCAGAAGCTGAGAGTAGAATGGTAGTTGCCAGGAACTGTGGGAAGGGGAAATGAGGAGGTGTTGGTCAAGGGGTACAAGTCAGTTTTGCAAGATAAATAAGTTTTGGAGTTCTAATATACAATAATGTGACTGTACTTAACAATACTGTATTGCATACTTGAAATTTGCTAATTGGGTAGCTCTTAACTTCTCATTACAAAGAGAAAAAAGGCAAGAAAAAGATAGCTATGAGAGGTGTTAATATGTTAATTAGCTTGATCATGGTGATCATTTCACAATGTGTATGTATACCAAAACTCAGGCTATACATCTTAAATATATACAATTTTATTTAGCAATTTTACCTTAATAAAGCTGGAACAAACTGAAAGAAGGTAGGGTTTGCTACATTTTATAAATGTATATAAGAAAGAAATGATGATATGTGGTAATATAACTATCAAAAACTGGCAAATGTAACATGACAAATAGCGAGTCAGTTTTCTTCCTCACTTTTCATTGTGTAAAGTAAGTAGATACTATCTAAATTTAATATATCAAGCAATAGAATTATAAACACTTTGTTAATAATAATGGAGCTGGCAACTAGGAGAAATAAAATTAGAAATGCTTAAATGTAATTGCCTCCAGAGGGTAAAGCTGAAGATTAAAAAAAAAAAATAGAGAACTTATTCTTTTCTATTTTGTGTTATCCTGTGCCCCCATTTTCAAAAATATATAGACCTATTATTTTGAAAAACTCGTAACAGCCATTTTCCTATTACTGCAGACTCTTTCATAATATTAGGACTATGTTCCTAAAATTTCAGGTACAGGCTTAGACAATTATTTGGCTGGCTTTATCACAATGCAGTTCAACAAATATTTAAGATTCTACTGTGCTAGAACTATTCCATTCTTCCCTTAGGACTCTGCTTAAATGTTCATTTCTTTAAGAGGTTATTCAGAACTCCCTAGCTCAGGGTTACATCTTCCTGATCTCTTTTCCCATGTTCTGCATTTATTTATTGCACGGCATTCTTGCCTAGACTAGAAATTCTGTGAGGGGAGGGGTCAATACTTTTTAGCTTTTTTTCTACTCCAAAATAGAATAAAAAACAATTTCTTAAATGCAAAATCAGGCAAATGCAGAATGAGAAATGACTAGGTAGGTCAGAGGGTCAGAGCACTTTAACAAAATGACCAGAGAGAAATCTTCAAATAAAGGAAGTTTTTAAAAATGGAAATAGGAAGTTTTGCACAGCGGCATATTCAAAATACTCAAATGGAGTCTGGATGGCCATCTGTCTGGGACTCTTGCATAGAGGACATGTGTGTTGAACACCTGAGAAGTTTTGGAAGAGATGATTCTTTACTTACATAGTTTTTCTTCACCTTTACAACAATGCTGTTAAGTATGTAGACCTACCCCAGTTTTCCAGGAAATGCAATGAGAGGCTAAGAGGATTTCAGTAACTTGTCTTAGGTCATTTGGCTAGAAAGATTTACTTCCTGCATTGGAATTTATATCTATCTTATTTCAAAGCTACATTGCCCTTAAACTCTTTTAACTCATCATCTTATTATGCTCTGAAATTTGCCAAAAAAGAAAATATGCATCTTATGACTCTACCCAATTACTGACTTTACTAAAAATCCCAAACTTGGTAGCAGCATCACCTAGCCCAGATGCTCAGTGTGTTATGACTAACAAGATATCTATTTAGCAAAGTCTCATTAACTTGAATATTTAACTTAGCTGGTAATTTGTGCTTTTGCCAATGTGGTCTTGAAGTTGAATAGAAGGAAACGAAAATAACTTTTATTTTTGTTCTGTTTCTGTCTGTACATAACATGACAGTTATTGCAGAACCAATGCTGTCCCAAATGATTTTTCAGCAGAAGGTCTTATCTCAGTTGCTGTGCACTCAGTCCTGTGTATATTTTCCTGCTTGGACTACCATTGTGAAAGTGAGGCTGCTTCTGCCCATCGAAACCTTTAAAAAAAAAAATGTGTTCAGAAATCTAAATTTGGCAATCTATCAACTAAATCAATAAAAATTACTTTTCTTATTTTTAATTTATAAACCTCTTTTATGCCCTAATTCCTATAAAAATCATTGGCATATATAATTTCAAAGACTTCAAAAACAATGATTCCAGCTCTCTGTAGACTATAAAAATAATATATACTCATTATAGAAAATTTAAAATCCACAGAATTTCCAGTGGCTTTTATAATATACTTATATTCAGTTTTAATAATCTCCAACATCACTATTAATATTGTCACAACAGGGAAATTTACAGATAACAATAAGTCACCAAACTTAACATGTTAAAACTCAATTATAAATACGATTTAGGCATTGCAGTCTTTGCACTAGAAATGGTCTAATTAACACTCCAATTTGGTTAGCAAAAGTACTATTTTAAAAGAACTATTATTATTTTATCCCTGAAAAACATTAATCCATTGTCATAATGAGAAATCAGAGCCTTCTATTTAAAGGATGTCATATACTTACTCCTATGAAAAAAAGACTTGAACTCAATCATTTGACTTGAGAATCAGAGCTTTACACCCCGTTCCCCAATCTCTACACTGAGCAAGAGGCTGCTTATGTGTAACAATTTAAGAAGCCTATGTACCCCCATTACTTCCTTTTTGGCTTTTCAGTGGTTTGTGATATATCTACCACTGGAGTTTGTCCTTTGAATTAAAAATGTTAGAAAAGTCCTATGAATTTCAAATACTTTGGCTGTCAAAAGTAACATCAATTTATTAGCCTGGCAGAAATTTATTCAACTGGTTCTTTAATCCATTCTAACCTCTAACCCCACTGCGTGAGTTTAGGCATTCATAATCTTTCTTCCACATAATTATGATAATAATCACTTATTCATTCAAAAAATAATTATGCCTACTAAATTCAGGCACCATGTTAGCTGAAGGTAATAAGAACAATAAGACGCATTCTCAGTTCTAATATGATACTGATAATCCCATGAAATTATAGGAACTCAGAGGAGGAATCCTAATTGGTCTCTGGGCCTTTGTTTTTGTCCTGTGCAGTCCACCCTGCATGCAGCTGGGATAGTCTTTCTGATGAAAATTTTTTATCACTTTTTTTCTGTTTAAATCCTATCTTTGGCTCTCCATTCAAGCTGGTAGCATGAATTTGAGAATGAATTGAAGAGAGAGAGACTTGACTCTACCTTGTATTAGCTACAAGACCTAGTCAAGATACATAATCTTTTCAGTTCCTTATGGTTTTTAAGTCATTCATCATTTTTTTTCAGTGCCTACCTCTTTTGGAGTTTGTGTGAGGATTAAAAGAAATGTATATGAAGTACACAGCAAAAATGTCCAACACAGTAAGTATGTAATGGATGTTACAGACAGGTGATATTTGGGACACATGCTCAGAGGCTCTAATTTAATTGGTTTGAGATGGGCTTCTACAAGGGTATTGGTTAAAGCTTCCAGGGTTGAAAATCACAACTGGGAGTGTACAACTATATTATATAGCAAAAAGTCCTCAGCATTTCTCTGCACACTTCATGAATGAGACCTCTTGGTAAGAACATATGGAACTTTTTGGTCTCCCTCTATCTCCATAGAACAGGGATGGGGACATTATGGATGAAGGAACATGACAAAAACCTCACAGAGAAAAAGTAACTAAACAAAGAAAAAGCCTTGGCAATTTAACCTCTAAAATGAATAGTGTTATAAGACATTAGCTGAGACAGAGGAAGACTAAGTATATATAATTATTGCAGAAAATTATTGATTTTCTAGGTTGCAGAGAAAATAGAAAAGGTGGTATTTGGTAGAGAAAAAGAGCAAAAGGGTAGAGGGAGTATAGAAAAGATCAGCAAAGTTGGAGTGGAGGAAGACACCCCGGCTCCCTCACAAGAAGGCCTTCTCTCTAAATGGTGGGAAGGAGTGAGGTATTCAACTTCCTCACTGGCCACCTGTCCCAATGCTCCCGCTCTCGCCTTCCATGCCACCCCCTTCAGACACTTGAGGATAACTGTTTGAACACTTTAACAACCTTACCCCAAATCTGGTATTTTTATGAAAAGGTGGGTGGAATGGTGTCTGCACCAGAGAAGAATATTTTTTGTGTGTTTGCATCCTGAAGACACCAGTTGGAGAAGCCATAAAGCTTATCTCCAGATTCACCTGCCCTCCTGGAAATTCAACCAAAGTATCATTTCTTATCTGACAGTTAAAAAAAGAAGAAGAAAAAAAAGAGTCTCATGAAAGTTTCATGTATCTTAATCCTTAGACCTGTTTCTTTTTAAAATTAAAGATTGTTCAAGAACAAGAAAAATATATGTGTATCATCTGTAACTATACACACAACATAATGATTTTACCTTCTATGAAACAAACTTAAAAGGATGGAGCTACTACTCATTCTTTAATGTAATTGCTGGGTGGAAATAATCTTGTCTATTCTTTCCATAATAGCTTTTCTTTTTAACCTTTACTGTTATTTAACATTATAAAGTAATGTTACTGTGCAACTACTAACAACAAATATCTGCAGACTTAGTCCATGTTTTGTAGACCACTTTGATTTTCTACAAGTTAATTATTTCCAAAACAATAACCTCTCTCCATTTTTATCCTCTTTGTTCTCTGCTATGTTTCACACCATTAATCAGATTGTCCTTGAAACTCTGTTGCCTTAATTTCTGTGGCAAATGTTGTTCTCTTCATTTGTGGTAGTATTATATGAAATGTTTCACATGTATTACACACATGCTGCATTTTCAAACTTCTTTTTAACAAAATCCATGATAATAAATATATTTTTACTCCAATGCATCCCTTACATACACACATACATAATGCATGCACACATATATGTGTAATGTTGCGTGTGTATCAGTGGCACAAAGTGTTATGAAAGACTTATTCTTACTGTGTGTGAGTCATCCTACTTTTTTATTTCAAATTATTTTTGTAAAAATGCTGATTGCTTCTTACTAAATTGTAAAACTAATTTCCCAATTAACAAGTAACAACCCATAGTTTGTAAAACACAGTTACTAATAATAAATTTCTGAAGCAAATGCTATTAGTTCCAGTTTACACATAATGAAACTGAGAGAATTCTTATAACTTTTGAGTCTAGAATATAGCAGATCTGGGGCTTGAATTCAGTTCTCACAGGCACCAAAATGCGTAATCTTATTTATTGTACTATCTTGTAATCATCACTGATAATTGATCTCTTTTATCTTTTGAAGAAGGATGAAGAATTAAGTTCCTTTAATTCTTTTAAGTTTGTTAACTTTGCCTTCCTACCTCTTTCCACTTTTATGATGATGACCCTCTCATTGTCTCAGATTATTACTGTAGCTTTCTAACTATTCTTCCTGCCTTCAGATCTGCCCACTCACATTCATCCTAGGTGAATTGCCAACTGGATCAAAGAGAAAGAAGAATGCTTCAATTACATTTATTTGTGTTTTCCTCAGTTGCAAGCACAGATCTGGACACAGAGTAAGTATTTAATACATAACTACTTAAAGATTATCTCCTGGAGTTTCTATGATTCAATTTCAACTTTGGATCAAAGTCTGAAGAATCTAGACATTATCAGATTTACTGAGAATAAGCTGATGGGAATTCATTGTCTGACCCACATAACAAACTTTATCAAGTGCTCAATATTGAGTGCAAATCACTGAGACAGTACAGTTGTCAAGACTTACACATTTTTATTACATATTATAGTACTACTCCAATGCCAGCTAGGAAAAAGATCATGCCCCCTATCACCATTAGTACACTCTTTTATTTCAGTCCCAAATGACAGTAAGAAATTCTAGAATCAACCTGACTGCTTTTAATCTCAACTAATATATTTCTGTACCTACTCATCCCCCCAAAAGTATACCAATTAATTTGTCCCATTGCACACAGTCAAAATCTCAACTTAGACAAGAGAAACAATATCAGAACAGGGCTATCTATAGCAGAAGAATTCTGTGCTAGCAATGTTGGGAAAATGTAATTAAAGCCAAATTGTCTCCCAATGCACAAATCCTCTCTACAATGGTTGTAAAGAAACAAAAATGTTTTGTTATTGAACAAGTTTTAAACTGGAATGTGACATATATCTTAGGCAATTCATGAGGAGATTTCAAAGACAGAATGTAATTTGAGGGATTTCTGGTCAAGCTGGCAGCATAGGTAAACACGGCTTGCCTCCTTGCAAAATCACATCCATATCACAACTAAACTATAGAACAACCATCACTCAGAACCATCAGAAATCAAGTTGAATGGAAGTCTGACGACTACGGAATTAAAGAAACGACATCTATTCGGACTGGTGGGATGGGTGCAGATGTGGAACGGGCTGGTCCTACATCCACAAGTAGTGGATAAAAATTCTGGAGGTGTATCTCAGGAACAAGGAGCTGCAGCCCCACACCAGGCCCCCCAACCCAGGGTTCCACTAAGAGGAAGATAAGTCCCCACAACTTCTGGCTGCAAAAACTAGTGGGATTGAGTTGGTGGAAGAAACATCTTTAGTCCCAAGCAGTTCCTCTTAAAGAACCCACACACAGACTTACTCAGACTCACTCCCTCTGATCTCCAGCATGGGGTTAGCAACTTGAAAGGCACCAGTGCCATACAGAGGGGAACTGAAGTGCCTGACATTGAGGCAAAACCTGGGGAACAGCTTTCTCCCAGACAGAAATGTGGGCAGAGGCCATTGTCCTTTTTATGAATGTTCCCCCCACAGAGCCCTAGAGCCACAGAGCCAGCAGGCCAGTGCCACAGCTGAGACTCCAATCAACCCAGCTAAAACTGTTTGCCCTGCCCTGGAGATCCCCTGAGATTCCATCCCACCCAACTTACATGCCCACCCAAGCAGTTAACAGTGACTTTTCCAAATGAATGGCTGCTGTTGATAACTTTCTAAATCCTCTTAAACAAACAATAGCCAGCCTCAGTGAACTCCCAGCCCCCCATAACTCATGCCAAGTGGCCCCAGCTTGGCACTAACATCAGCTACCCTATATTCACACACAGCTTCACCTGGGAATTTTCAAGCCCAGCACAACCAGTAATCATCTCAGATTACTTTATACCACAGGCAGGGTGGCCCTAGGCAAAACACAGGTAGGGGCTGACCTTGGCCTGCACTACTCAGGAAACCCCAGAGCTTGCAATCTGATGGACAGCTACAGAGCACACTGGAATACCACAACCCTGTCCCTGCACAGATGATATTCCACAGAGGACGGATGTTGGTCAGTTCTTGCAACTGACTGGCCTGGGTACCTCCCTCCCATTGACCTGTCAAGAGCAAATGAGGCTCAACTACAAGGGGATACTGTACTCAGCCCACATGAAGGGGGCACCTTGAGTACCCAGCTTGGGTGATAGGGGAATTGTGCCACTGAACCCTACAGGACACCTACTACATTAGGCCACACTATCAAGACATGGAGTCATAACAGCTCCACCTAATACATAGAAAAAAATACAAGGAAGCTGCCAAAATGATGAGACAAAGAAACATGGCCCAAGTGGAAGAACACTCAAAACTCCAGAAAGAGAACTAAACAAAATGGAGATAAGCAATCTATCAAATGCAGAGTTCAAAGCACTGGTTACAAAGATACTCAAGGAACTTAATGAGGACCTTAATAGCATAAAAAGATCCAATCAGAAATGAAGGATACACTAATGAAAATAAGGAACAATTTTCCCTGGCTGGTGTGGCTCAGTGGGTTGAGCACTGAACTGCAAATTGAGGGTTGCTGCTTCAATTCCTAGTCAGGGCACATGTCTGGGCTGTGGGCCAGGTCCCCAGTGGGCATGCTCAAGAGGCAACCACACATTGATGTTTCTCTCCCTTTCCTTCTTCCTCCCTTCTCCTCTGTCTAGAAATGGATAATAAAATCTTAAAAAAATAAAATAAAGACCACTTCCAGCCAAGATGGAGGTGTAGGTAGACACACTGTGCCTCCTCCCACAACAAAAAGGGCAACAACAATTTAGAAACAAAAATAAGCAGTACCAACAGAAAATTGAACTGTATGGAAGTCCGATAACCAAAGAGTTAAAATAGACACATTCATCCAGACAGGTAGGAGGGGTGGAGTTGGGCAGCTGGTTGCAGCAAAGTGGTGCCTGGCAAACCCAGCAAGGCAACAGATTGTGGAGGAGCACAGTGAGCAAGGTGGCTGGCAGACTGGGTGGTCCTACATTCGAGCGCAGATAAACCAGGTAAAACTGGGGAGCGAGACAGACCTCACAACCCAGGGTTCCAGCACTGGGAAATAAAGCCTCAAAACACCCATTGAAAACACCTGTGGGGGTTGAAGTGCAGAGAGAAACTCCCAGCCTCACAGGAGAGTTCGTTGAAGAGACCCACAGGGTCCTAGAACATACACAAGCCCACCCACTCAGGAAAAATCACCAGAAGGGCTCAGTTTGCTTGGGGGAGCGACGGAAGTGACTGAAATCCAGCAGAGAGCAGAGCAAGGGCCATTGTTCCCTCTCAGATCCTGCACCCACATACAGCATCACAACCCAGCTACTGGGCTGCCCTGCCCTGGTGAACACCTAAGGCTCCACCTTACTCCATAACAAGCAAAAAAAAAAAAAAAAAAAATGGCCCAAATGTAAGAACAGATCAAAGCTCTAGAAAAAATACAACTAAGCAATGAAGAGGTAACCAACCTATCAGATGCACAGTTCAAAACACATAATCAGGATGCTGATAGAATTGGTTGAATCTGGTCCCAAAATAGATGAACAAATGAAGGCTACACTAAATGAAATAAAGGAAAATGTACAGGGGACCAACAGTGATAGGAAGGAAACTGGGACTCAAATCAATGGAGTAGACCAGAAGGAAGAAAGAAACATCCAATCAGAAAAGAGTGAAGAAACAAGAATTCAAAAAAATGAGGAGAGGTTTAGGAACCTCCAGGACATCTTTAAATGTTCCAAAATCCGAATTATAGGGGTACCAGAATGGGAAGAGGAAGAGCAACAAGTGGAAAAATTATTTGAACAAATAATAAAGGAGAACATTCTGGAAGAGGAAACAGACTTCCAGGAAGTCCAGAAAGCTCAGAGAGTCCCAAAGAAGGTGGACCCAAGGAGGAACACACCAAGGCACATCATAATTACCTTAGCCAAGATCAAAATAAAGGAGAGAATTCTAGAAGCAGCAAGGGATAAGGGCACAGTCATCTATAAAGGAGTTCCCATCAGACTGTCAGCTGATTTCTCAAAAGAGACTTTACAGGCAAGAAGGGGCTGGAAAGAAGTATTCCAAATCATGAAACGCAAGGACCTACATCCAAGATTGCTCTATCTAGCAAAACTGGCATTTAGAATGGAAGGGAAGATAAAGCACTTCTCAGATAAGGTCAAGTTAAAGGAGTTCATCATCACCAAGCCCTTATTATATGAAATGTTAAAGGGCCTTGTCTAAGAAAAAGAAGATAAAAAATATGACAGTAAAAGACAGCAAACTCACAGTTATTAACAACCACACCTAAAACAAAAGCAAGCTAAACAAACATCTACAACAGGAGCAGAACCACAGAAATGGAGATCACATGGAGGGTTAGCAACAGGGGAGTGGGAGGAGGAGAGAGGGGGAAAAGGTACAGAGAATAAGTAGCATAGATGGTAGGTAGAAAATAGACAGGTGGAGGGTAAGAATAGTGTGGGAAAGGTAGAAGCTAAAGAACTTATGACACATGGACATAAACTAAAGGGGGGGAATGTGGGTGGCAGGGTGTGTGCAGGGTGGAGGAGAGTGAATGGGGAAAATGGGACAATAGTAATAGCATAATCAATAAAATATACCTTAAAAAGTGTAAAAAATAAAAACTGGATTTTGTATATATTTAAAAAATAAAATAAAATAAAGAACAATTTACAGGGAAACAACAGTAGAGTGGATGAAGCTGAGAATCAAATCAATGATTGAAATAAGGAAAAAAAACAACAAATCTGAATAGTGAGAAGAAAAAAGAATCCCCCAAAATGAGGTTAATGTAAGGAGCCTCTGGGACAATTTTAAGAGGTCCAGCATCTGCATCATATGGGTGCCAGAAGGAGAAGAGAAAGAGCAAGAAATTGGAAACCCATTTGAAGAAATAATGAAAGAAAACTTCCCTAATTTGTTGAAGGAAATAGATATGCAAGTCCAGTAAGCACAGAGAGTCCCAAACAAGATGGACCCAAAGAGGCCCACTCCAAGACACACCATAATTAAAATGCCAAAGGTTAAAGATTAAGAAAGAATCTTAAATGCAGCAAGAGAAAAGCAGATAATTACCTACAAAGGAGTTCCCATAAGACTGTCAGCTGATTTCTCAAAAGAAACTTTGCAGGCTAGAAGGGATTGGCAAGAAACATTCAAAGCCATGAAAAGCATGGACCTACAGTCAAGATTGCTCTACTCAGCAAAGCTATCATTTAGAATTAAAGGGCAAATAACAAGTTTCCCAGACAAGAAAAAACTAAAAGAGTTCAACATCACCAAACCATTATTATATGAAATTTT
This sequence comes from Anoura caudifer, assembly GCA_004027475.1. Taxonomy (NCBI): domain Eukaryota; kingdom Metazoa; phylum Chordata; class Mammalia; order Chiroptera; family Phyllostomidae; genus Anoura; species Anoura caudifer. Next base: position 22,191 of record PVKU01011709.1, on the reverse strand, counting down.
AAAGAGACTTAAGAAAAAGATCAAAACTAGGAACAATAAAATGGCAAAAAAAAAATCCCACCCCCAAACAAACCATATCTATCAACAATTGAATCTTAAAAACAAGCTAAGCAAACAAGAAGAATGAAGATAGAATCATAATACTAAGAGCATTTTGATGGTTTCCAAGTATGGGGGGAGTGTGGGAGAACGGGTGAAGAGGTGAAGGGATTGAGAAGCACAAATTGGTAGTTACAGAATAGCCATGGGGATGTACAGTAGAGTATAGGATATGGAGTAGCCAAAGAGCCTACATGCATGACTCATAAACATGAACAATTGTGAAGGGATTGCCTGAGGAGTGGGGATCCTGGGTGGAAGGGTCAATGGGAGAAAATTTGGGAAAACTGTAATAGCATAATCAATAAAATATAATTAAAAAATGTGAAACTTTTCTATGCCAAGGAGATACAATTTATATATACATGTCTTCCAAGATAAATAATATCTTATACTCCAGTTAGAGGTTATGACAATACCTCTTTAAATTTACCCAGTAGTTGGAGGTGACCGTTTGTATTAGCTATTTGACTATGTCTAGAAGAGAAGCAAACTTTTAATATCTTTTTGATAGGAAGTTGATTTGCAACTTGGAGCCAGGCATCTACCCAAATTAGACTCCTACCTTTTTACAGTAACTTGGAGATAGGGGTGTTATCTCCCTGGATATTTACCTTTAAAAAAGAGAAGACTCCTGGTCTTTGAGAAAGACTTTTCTGATTCACCAAGCTAACAAAAGGCCTTATCTAGTTTTCTAAAGGATTTATATGTTTCAAAGAGACAGATTTTCTAACATAAAGGCCATAAGAAAAAAATAGATTTGGGTTCTCTTCCCTATTTTCAACAGGTAGATTTAAGCCTCATATTTTTAATTTTTATATGTCCTTATAACAATAAGTACTTTAAAAAAATGAAAGAACTACTTTTATTGAGATAGTTGAAAAGAAACAGCAGCAAGAAAGATAAAGAACAATTTATTTTCCTATGTCATGAGTATAAATCTAGGTTTTCCTAAAGATAAGTTCTATTTATTTTCCAAATAAAAAACATTATTAAAAATTTTAATATGATTTGAAATTTTATATTTATACCTGTGTTCACCTATCTTTGTGACTTTTCCTTGAAAGTTACCTATCTAATTTATTAATAAACCAAATGCATTTTTTAAATTACTGTGTTGCACAACATGCTTTAATATCTGATAGCTCTATTCCCTCCCATTACTCTTTTTTACTGGTGATTCCTTTATATTCCTAGTTTTTTAATTTAAAAGTTTGTTTAAAAGCAGATTGCCCAGATTTATTTAAGGATGTCTTTAGACATCTATGTGTATATCTATACATGTATTTTTATGTAAATAAAGAGAGATTTAGATATAGACAAAGATATAGATTTTTGGAAGAAGGCATGCAAGAGATTTCTTTATACCACTTCATTCAATATCCTATTGTTAAAGTGGATTAAATATCTTTTTAAATTGATGCTTCTCATATTCTTGAGGAATCTAAGAGTACATGGTAGACCTTGGCATTTAGTTAGCATTAAGTAGAAAGCATTTTACAGAATTGCATTTTAAAAACATGGGTCTTATGTCTTCTTAGCAGATTGAAATTAGAGGGCATATACACAGAAATGACAGAATTTTTCAAGTGACTGTGTAAGACACTAAAATCAAATTACATGCTCTATTGTTATCTGATTCTCTTGTTCATTTAAATTGAGTGGAAAATAATCCAAATAAGAAAAATATAACCATATGAAATATTAGAGAATAACTGATATGTTTTTATATAAGCATGTAGAACATTTTAAATTTATATTTTTAAAATTCAAAATTACACATACAATTTAGAAAACTGAAAAGTGGTCTACAAGGTCTATAATGAGAAACAATGATCTCCTGTCTCACTTCTCACCCCACGGCTCTTCTTTCTCCAGGGGTAATTAATTCCATTCTTGTTTGCCATTTCTGCTATAATATACATCCAGAATTCTAAAAGAATGATTTTAGTGTATATTATCACTTATTTTTTATTTCCTGTTATTGTGATGAAACACTTCAAAGAAGAAGTGACACTTTAATAAATTTTAAAAAATGAATTGTTCTCTAGGTTTTCAGTGGAAACCTGAGGTGGGAAAAATGTGCTAAGTATTTTACACAGCGATCCCACTTCTGGGACTGTATCCTAAGAATCCTTGAACAATAATCTAATCTGAAAGAATGTATGCACCCCTCTGTTCATTGCAGCATTGTTATTTACAATAGCCAAGATCTGGAAATAGACTAAGTGCCCATCAGTAGGTGAGTGGATAAAATTGCTGTGGTACATTTACACAATGGAATACTATGTGGCCATAAAAAAGAAGGAACTCTTACCTTTTGTGACAACATGGATAGACCTGGAGATTATTATGCTAAATGAAGTAAGCCAGTCAGAGAAAGACCAATAGCGTATGATCTCACTTATGTGTGGAATCTAATGAAAAAAAGAAACTGATGAACAAAATAGAAATAGAGGGATGTGTACATAGAACAGATTGAAAGCTGTCAGAGGGGAGTGGGGAAGGTGGGACTGGATAAAAGAAGGTGGAGGGAAGAACATACATTCATAACCCACAGACAAGACAAAGTGTGGTGATGGTCAGAGAGAAGGGGTGGTGGGGGCTGGGTGTTGGTGGGCAAAGCGGCGGGGAAATAGGGACATCTGCAACAGTGTCAACAATAAAAATAAAGTTAAAAAAAGTAACAGGATGAACAGAGGCATGTATAGAAGTACAATGAGGCACCGTATGGAACTTCTGTAAGGTTCTCCAAAATGAAATTCTTTAATTATGGGTCAGAAGACTTGTTTCTTACTCTGTGTGTGTGTAAGTAGAGAAGATTGATATGCATTTATAACTTAATAGCTGTGTTAATTTGCATATTAACATATTGATCCTGTTCTGACACTTCTAGTGGTTGGTTTTATATAAGCCTTTAAACATTTAAACAATGACATGGAAACAAAAAGTAAATTCATATCATTTGGTAATCTGTGGGACTCAATAAAAAGTTTGTGTGCTGGCATCCCTGAAATGCACAGACTGTTTGATCAAGAATAGGATAGTCAGCAAAAGCTTCTGTCTCTTATCAACTAACGGTTGACCTTGTTTACTTGGGACCCAGCTCCTAGCCCACTATACAGTAAACATATACTAAACATTAATCAATGAATTAATAAATTGATCAAATGAATAAATAAGCATAAGCATAACCCTAAGTGAAATAAGTCTGGGAAGAAGGCATGGGGAGGTGGGAAGTGTGTGTGTCAGGGGGGTGGGTGTGCAAGGGGTGGGAAACAGAAAAGAAAATAATCCTACATATTCAAGAGTAATAGCAACATTACCAATCAAGGGGAAGACATTTGAAGGAAGACACCCCAGTATGGGAGGAGGCAAGATAAAGAAACAAATTAAAACTAAAATGGAGTTCAGGGCAAGAATAATGGGCAAGATTAAGAGTACGAACATACAGTCAGTTTTCCATTCATATGTTTAGCTTTGAATATAGCTCAACTTTCATGTGAGACAGAACAATAATAAATGCAGTGAACTCTGACAAGCTTGGCTCTGAAATATGAAATCCCTTGGCACTATTATGGGACGGTGTGGGTAGGGAGGGGGAAAATCAAACCCAGTAATAATGCTCTGGGCAGAAGTTCATGCAAATGTGCATGATATTTTAATGAAAATAGGAGGTTGCCAATGCCAACTTCACACCTACAGTCACATTACCATGACAACCAGTGGCTCTGTAGAGTTCAGATATAAAGTAATGACTTGCTTATGCCTAAACATTTAACTTAACAGTTTTCCATGCTGCTAACAAAGATCAATTAAAAAAGAACCTTGAGCCAAATCTGACAGATGTGAGAAAAATTCATTTCTGAAAATAAATGTTTAAAATAATTACTGGCTACATTTGCTTCCTAACTCCAAGGATAAATCCCAAATCGTGTGGTAATACAAAAGCCCAGCTTATGAATTTTTGGGCAGTGAATGCTAGAATTCTTAAGTAAAGTTGACTTTGCAGCATGAACTTCAATAACAATTACCGCCAGGGCCGTGTTGGAAGCTCTTCCCTGACAGCAACTTCTCTAGGAAAGGAGAGACCCAAGCCAGGTCAATTAATTACAGCTCTAAAGCAACCTTGTCTCCTGGAAGACTTCTTGTTTTTGATTCATGCCACATCACTGGCACATTGCTGAGTAGTAAATCACATCCTTTCAGCAATCATGTCCCCTGGATCCTTGCCTGCCTCCTGTTGACTCTAAACATAAACAACTGCCAGGTGCTGACATAATTTGAGGGAAAAGAAAAAACAGGTTTTACCTATTTGTTTTTCAGAGTTGACACTAACCAGGTTCATTGACACATGCAGAAAGGAAGATGCATTTCACGCTCCTTGAACTTATTCTCCCTCAGAATCTACCCAGGATACCCCTGCAAGGAAAACACACTTTGAGAATAATCACCTGGGATTGAGGGGTCCTGCAAGAGAGAAGGGCACACGACTCTCAATCACCCAATTCATGTTCTTGAAGAGGACAAGGGCACTTAGAGACAGAATTAGGTCTCCCTAATTCTGTCTCTAAGGCCAAGGAAATCCTACTTTATAATGGCTTGGGGATGGACAAAAAGGAGAAGGGACTTTTAGGAATGGAAATTGACATTTGTGACAACTTTCTATTTCTCTGTTTCAGACAGAGCTTGATGTTTTAATATATGATCTGTTTCATCTTTACCTCCACTCCAGGACCATAGTGAATGTTTGGTGCAGTTTGCTTCCTGTATTTGGGGCTGAGTAGTCTTGTGGCCTGACTCTGACCACCTGAAAGAAGAGATATGTCTTTCTTTACACTTCCTTGGCAATCTACTAGCTAGAGGAATTGCATCAGCTCAGAGCAGGTGCTCTTTAGTATGCTGATTCACACAAAACTTCCTCAAAATGTAGCAGTGGCTCTGCAACTCCATGAGGTTTGTATCATTACCCCCCTGTATGAGATAATAAACCAAACTGAAGAGAGATTAAGCAAAATGCTGAAGGTCACTTAGTAAATGGAGAGTTAATTTTAATATCTTGGTGGTTCTTCTTTCAAGATCCCTGCTGTTTCCATTCTACCATGCTTTCCTGGGGTTGGGCCCTTTGGTAATTAAGTTTGGGGTTGAACTGCAGGCATTACTGCCTACCTGAAGGTACTGAGTTGGAGCCTGGAAGCAAGCAATAATGCCTACCATCACTTCTGTCTGTACATTACAGCCTAGCTTTACTAGTACTCCCAAGCACCTCAGTTTTATTGACCTGTCCTTTTAGGCAATGTACCTATTTTTCCAATGCCTATGGTAAGCTCACCTTTCTCACTGTACAGCTATAATAGATTAAATGACCTAAAGAGTATATATGGATAATAGTCAAGTGTAACGAAGTAGTTAGAAAATTGTCAGTTTTGAGAATTTATTACCTCTATTTTAAATTTAATTAGTTATACATTTATATAATTTAAATTTTAATAATTGCTATTTTTGGCAATTGGCTTCTGAAATTTTAACAAATGGTTCTCATGAGCTGTCGTGAGGTGGCTCCAGCACACTACTAGAATGTAAGCGAAGAGTGGGCACAAAAATACTACAGACAACAGAGATAACACATGGGAAGTCTCTAAATTGAGAAAGATCTTGGTGTGTTAAACCCATTATTAACAATTCTGCATGCTGATGCTGTCTACATGTTATGTGTTGAATTGTGTCCCCAGAAAAGATAGATGTGTTGAAGCCCCAACTCCTTGTATCTATGAATAGGGGCTTATCTGGATATAAGGCATTGCATATAATCAAATTAATGAATGTAATGGCAGCATGAGTGGGCCCTAATCCAATATAACTGATGTTCTTGTAAGACAAAAGAAATTTGGAAACAGACACAGACACATAGAGAGAAGATGATGACCACGTGAGAACAAAGGCACGCAGAGTGTATGCAATGTGATGACAGAGATGAGATTGGAGCGACTTATACGCAAACTAAGGAACTTTGAGGATTGACAACCACCATCAGAAGAGAGAAGACAAGGAAGGATTCTCTCCTACATATTTTAAAGGGAGCGTGGCCCTCCCAACATCTTGGTTTTGGAACTCTGAATCTGACACATTTAATTTCTTACTTCAGAACTCTGAGGCAATACATTTTTGTTGCTTGAAGCCACCCAGTTTTTGATACTTGGTTACAGCTGCCTCAGGAAAGTGATATACTACCTAGCTCTCAAAGTTTTTTCCAGCCTACTCTCATGACCATTTCTTATGGCCATTTCATAAAGTTTTAAGATTCACTGAATCAATAGACAAAGACAATGATAATTCTGCACTTCCTTAGTATGCATGCAGAAGAAAGTAAAGGAACACAGGCAGACAATGCAACCCATGGGTAAATAGCTAGGAACATGGATTCTGTCACTATTTTGTCAGAAAATTATTCCTCCATCCATTAGATAGCTGACCTTGAGCAATCTATGTAACTTTTCAGGACATCCATCTCATAGTGTTGCTGTGACTGGAGCTAATGTAGATATCCCAAACAATGACCATCTTAATAATTGCCAATGATAGTTGTGGTGTATTCAGCAAATTGATTAATTTGTCTAGGCTTCAGTTTCTTGTATGAGCATTCTTATCTATAATATAGGAATTTTTTTATTCACTCACTCAGTAAATATTTATCAAGCATCTACACTATACCAAACACTGTCCTTTGTGCTAAGGATATTCTAGTGGGAAAGAATGGCCATAAACAGATAAACAAGTAAATATATAGACAATCAGATGGTGATAAGTGCTATGAAAGGGAAAAAAACAGAGCTGTGCAAAGCAGGACTGGGAGAAGAAGGAGGGTGAGCAGTAACCTTTGCCATTTTATATAGAGTAGTCAGAGACAAGGTGATTCTGGAGATCATGAAGGAATGATTCACGTAGCTGTTTGTGGGAAGAACATCGCAGGCAGAAAGAACAAGAAATACAAATACTTTGAACTAAGGCAGTACCTCTTTTGTTGAAGAAACAGGAACAGGGTGATTGTGATTAAAATTTAAAATGTTATTTCTAAAAGCCTCTAAGCATTAGGACATCTTCATCTGAGGTATAGTTATTAAGCAGCAATATATACTTGATGCATGCTAAATACTATTAATGTTAGATTAATTATAAATATTCCACTTTATGATGTCTGATGAAAACAGTAGCAATGCAGATGTAAGTACAATACATGTGAGAGAAATAATTGAAAATGAGAAAGCAATTGCAACTCAAGGGAAGTAAGAGTCAAAAAAAAATTGGGACCCTAAGAAATGCTTTCTTGTGCCTAAATTCTACATAAGCTTTCATGAAGGAAGCAGAATGTAAAATCCCATTGTTTAAGACAGAGAACTTGGAAAGTTGTCTCTAGGAACAGTCCAAACAAGATCTGGAATAACGGAAGGCTGTCATAGGCTGTCCATGCCTCTTTCCCAGTGTTCTCCATTTCTACCCACTTGAGCACTTACCAATATCAATCAATACATCTGAATGAATCTATTCTATCCCATCATCCATCCTTTCCTTTCAACTCCCCTTTTCTCTTCTCCTTATCATTATCACCAGCCCAGTTCAGTTGCTTATCACTTTACTGACCTCTAAATCATTAAAATAGCCTCATTACTAGTTTCCCTATCTCCAGCCTCTCCCCAAATTCATCAGCGTCTGCACTGTCCTAGGCAGTCACCATCTGTAGACATGAGCAACAGGAAGCAGCAGCGTGCAGGACACGATCTTATGTGACAAGAGCTGTGGTAGAGGGCAATCCGCTAGGGAACTCTGGAGCTTCTGGGGCTTTTAGCACGAGGAATGCTGAGTGAGAATATCTATGGTGTTTTGGTCAAAAAACCCTCAGTGAGACTGAATACCGTTTCTCCCTCTTCCACAAATGGGCTCTGTATTTTTTCCGTGTGTCATTTCTCAGTGAATTCCCTTACCCTGAAAAGAGTAGATAAGAAAAAATCAGGCTAAGGGTCAATTCAAGTTCTTTTAGTCATTTAGGGATAATAAAAACCTCTCAGGACAGCCTTAGCTGGTATGGCTTAATTGGTTGGAGTGTCGTTCCATAAACTGAAAGGTCACAGTTTTAATTCCTGGTCAGGGCACAGGCCTAGGTTGCAGGTTTGGTCCCCGGTCTGTGTGGCAGACTCTGGCCAGCAGAGTCCGCCTGTTGTGACTGAAGATGAGATAAAAATGCACAGGTGACAGCAACCCTGTGGAGAAAAGGGGGATGGCATGACCACTCTCTCAAGAGCAGAGTGCCTCGACTCTTGCCTAGACAGGCTTTTATTGTTTTTCCCCAGGCTTACATCAAAGAAGAATTTATTATCTATTACATAGAGTATTATTGTCTACATTTTAGGTACAATCAAGGAAATGAAAATAACATGCAGAAGGGAAAGGTGGCAAGCTGATTATCTCTGTCCTTGGGAAAATTCACACAGGCTTTGTAAATTACCTTGAAGTTAGACAATACACATTTATTGTTTTAGACCAGGGTGATGGAGTTTTAGCAAGAGCAAGCCATAACAGTCTGTATGCATTTTCTAGGCCTGATTCCCACAGAACAACTTAGTTTGAAGCTCTGGCTCCTGCCCACCACCTCGCTTCTGTAAGTTTTCCATACAGAGTTGAGTCACATTTGCCAGACCAAAACAAACTGGTCTCCTACAGGTCTGGGTGCATGTGGGCAGCAACCCATCAATGCTTCTCTCTCACATCTATGTTTCTCTCTCTCCCTTCTTCTTTTCTCTTCCTCTTTCTCTAAAAACAATGAAAAAATGTCTTTGGGTGAGGATTAAAAAATATATATATCTCAGGATAACAGGTAGAATAGAACAAGTCTCAAAATCCCAGGAGTATGCTGGTTTGGGTAGAAAAATTCTTAATATTTAATAAAGGCTCTTAGAAAATTCCTAATTATATCAGCTGTTAGAACAGAAACTAAAGGAAAGAGGTTGTTTCCTTTTTTTATTTTTTTCTACATCTGGGCTAGGGAATCAAATACAGAGAAGCCATTGTGATGGTGATAGTAGTAGTAACTAAAGTAAGACAATTCCTAGTGCCTCTTCCAAACTATCCACCCCGATGCCAACATAAATAGCCTGCCCGTACTTCTCTCCTCTGTTTAAATATCCATTGATTTTATTTCTCTCATCTCTAGCATAAAGTATAATATGGCTAATAAGATTCACAAAACTTGGTTTCACTTTCAGACCTTGTTTTTACCCTCATGCAGTTCAAGAGCTAAACACATGACACTATGACTTGCTCCTAATCACCTGTCAAGGCCCAGTTCAAAGATGAATTCTTTTATGAAGTCCTTCCTGACAGTCCCTTAGGGATAGACCACTCCTTCATTCATAAACTCATGGCATTAGTACTATTGTGGAAATTTTCACCTATGTTTTATTTATTTGTTGAGGCTTTTGTCTCTAACTCTAGATCATAATCTTCTCAGAAGAGTCCCTATGTTTTGGTCTCAACACTTCACTGTCGATTATCATGGCTCCTGGAACAAAGCTAAACCCTAACATATACATTTTTTTCTCTGTGTAAATTTATTTAGGCATAAAGGCACAGAAAAATTTCTGAAGTGCCACACTTAAAACAGAAGTTATCTCTTGGGGAAAAAAAGAGTACTTTTACCTTTAATTGCTGTATTTGTGTATTATACTTTTAGTTTTTATATTCTTATTGTATTTTTCCATACCATTTATCCCCTTTATACCTCTCTCTGCCCTGCAGTCACCACACCATTGTCCATGTCCAAAGTTCTTTTTCCTTTTTGCTCAGTCCATCCACCCCATAACCTCCCTCCCCACTGCCAGAGCTGTCAGCCTGCTCTCCATCTGTGAGTCTGTCTCTATGTTGCCCTTTAGTTCAGTTTGTTCATTTGATTCCACGTATGAATGAAATCATATGGTATTTGTCTTTCTGTGATTGGCTTATTTCACTTAGCATAATGTTCTCCAGGTCCATCCATGCTGTCACAGAGGATAAAATTTTATTCTTCTTTATGGCTATGTAGTATTCTTGTTTTATCCACTCGTCTACTTATGGACACCTGGGCTGCTTCCAAATCTTATTAATTGTAAGTAACACTGCAATTAACATAAAGGTACTTATGTTCTTTTGAATTAGTGTTTTGGGTTTCTCTGGATAAATTCCCAGAATTAGAATTGCTGGGTCATAAGGCAAGTCCATTTTTAATTTTTTGAGGTATCTCCATATTGCTTTCTTTCCACAGTGGCTGCACCAGTCTGCATTCCCACCAACAGTACAAAAGGGTTTCCCTTTCTTAACCAGCACTTGTTTTTCACTTATCAATGATAGCCATTCTGACACATATGAGGTGATATCTCATTGTGGCTTTAATTTGCATTCCTCTGCTACTTAGTGATGTTGAGTATCTTTTCATGTCTATTGGCCATCTCTGTCCTCTTTGAAAAAGTGTTTACTCAGGCCCTTTGCTCATTTTTTAATTGGGTTGTCTTTTTTGGTATTGAGTTTTGTAAGTTCTTTGTAAATTTTGGATATTAACCCTTTATCAGATATCTCAGAAAATATGTTCTCCCATTCTATGGGTTGTCTTTTTATTTGTTCATGCTTTCTGTTGCTGTGTGAAAACTTTCTAGTTTGCTGTAGTCCTAATTTTTTTCTTTCTGTTCTCTCCATTGCCTCAGGAGCTATATCAGAGACAACATTGCTACGAACAATGTTCAAGATTTCATTGCCTATATTTTCTTCTAGGATTTTTATAATGTTGGGTTTCACATTGAAGTCTTTAATACATTTTGAGTTTATTCTTGTTTGTGGCATAAGAAGGTGGTCTAGTTTCATTTTTCTGCACGTATTTGTCCAATATTCTCAACACAATTTATTGAGTAAACTGTCTTTAGTCCATTGTATGGGCTTGCTTTCTATGTCAAATATTAATTGACTATAAATGTGTGGGTTTATTTCTGGGTTCTCTCTCTGTTCCGTTGGTCTATGTGTCTATTTTTAAGCCAGGATCATGCTGTTTTGATTACTATGGCCATATATTATAGTTTGATATTAGTTAGCATGATTCCTCCAACTATGTTCTTCTTTCTCAGGATCACTGTTGCTATGCAGGGCCTTTTGTGGTTCCATAAATTTTTAAAATTTGGTCTAGTTCTGTGGAATATGTCATTGGTATCTTGATAGAAATTTGCATTGAATCTATAGATTGCTTTGTGTAAAATGGACATTTTGATGATTTTACTGGTAAGTCTTCCTATCCATGAATACAGTATGTGCTTCCACTTATTTGCATCTTTTTCAATTTCTTTCTTCAGTATCTTATACTTTTCTGAGTACAGGTTTTTTACATTTTTAGTTTGATTTATTCCTACGTATATTTTTGAAGCAATTGTAAATGGGATTGTCTCCTTAATTTGCATTTCTGATAGTTCATTATTGTGATATAAAATGCAACTGATTTCTGGATATTAATTTGGTATCCTGTTATTGTACTGAATGCATTTATTAGTTCTAGTAGTTTCTTGGTGCTAACATATACATTTTAAATAAATTAGTGATCAGAGAAATTAGTCTGGGGCAATCTAAGTAACATATCAAGTAAAAGTTTTCATCTTGAATCAGTCAAGCACAGATAGGAAGGCACTAATGAGCTCTTGTCAGAAAAATGAGTGATGAGTAAATATACCACTCAGAGTAATTTTGAGGAAGAACTAGAAAAGGATAGTCTCAGAAATAGAGAAGAATCTATGCAAATGAAATTAAGTAAAAAGCTAGAGATCAGAAAATAATTACAATGAATAGATAAGTAGTTAGACCTCTGGTTTGTAACAAAGATCATTATGAAGAAACAAAGAGGATAATTTTGAATTTTAACATGCCTATAATAGCTACAGTTCCACTCCATCAGTTAGAGATATGAGTTAAGCTAAGCAGACTTTAATGCATACCGGAACATTGGAGCTGAAACTCCAGAGCTGTAAAGACAGCCCCAAAGGAGAAATTAATTCCTGGAAAGACAATGATCTTACTGATTACAAAAACGTTGCACTGAATTGAATATTCATTCCCTGCTCTGATACAAAAGTACTGGTAATAAATTGACATTTTAGCTAATCTCTAATTTTATGTCTTTCCTGTGATATATTTTTGCATGCAGGAGGTGTAAATTTAATTAAGACCTCAATATAGTACTTCTCAGGTTTGCAGTAGTTGATCTCACCTTCATGTGATATTAGCCTTTTTCATAGGGAGGGTTGCTGAGCTAGAAGCTGTGTGCTTGTCTTGACAGAAGTTATAGTCCTGCCATGCTGGGCTTTCCATCAATACGCTCCAATAATCAACATGGATGTATACACCAGCACACTGCCTTCCAGTCCATTGCTATTCATGAGAATGGAGTACAGGAAGCCTTCTATTAAATTAACTTGTGAGCAAATACGACTGAAAAATGAAAGTTCAATTTAACAGAAGGAATGCTGACTCAAAGCCTAGCTTCTGATCTTGGATTGGACACTATATGTAACTGGGAATGTTACTTGAATTCAGAAGTTCCTTGTCCTCCTTTGTAAACACGAGGATAGAATGTTAGCGTTAAGTTGAATTTTTTTTAGGGGTGGCAAGGAAAAATGGCAAACGAGCAATGGATTTGAGGATAGGTAGTAAGAATTTCATTCAAATAGATAATTGTGGAGACACAATTAGGGTAAGGGAGGGAAAAGAGGAAAGCTATGAAGAGGTTGATACTCTGGGAGGACAACAGGTGATTCAGGAAATAGGAGTCCTGGTGAGATTAAAGTTTTTATGAAAATGAGAAAAATAAAGGAGGCTATTAGCACAAAGTGATACTGTGTGAAGTGAAATGCTTTCCCTTGATATTATCCAGCTTTTGATGTCTCTGCTAACAACCTGTGAATGCCTTCTTGCTAAATTACCAGAAGTTTCTACTCTGTAGGGAGATGGGAGGGGTACTTTGTAGGTGGTGTGTATGCTATATGCCATTTAGTCAGTTCCTCCTCCAGGAGATCATATGGAAAGAGTGATGTCCATGGTGTCCTGTCCTCAATAGCCCTGCTCAGCTCCTGTAGACTCGTGCCTATGGCTTCTTATATGGAGCCAATTCATCTCATATTTGGTCTTCCTCTTTTTCTACTGCCTTCTATTTTTTCCAAAGAACCCCTCATATTATGATGTGCCTAAACTATGACAACTCCAGTTTTGTCATTTTTTTGCCAGTTGTGATGATTCAGGCTTAATTTGCTCTGGAATCTGCTTGTTCATCTTTCTGGTGGTCCAGGGTATCCATAGAACTCTTCTCAAACACCATATTTCAAATTATTTATTTTTTATCCTATCAGACTTCCTTACTATCTTTCACATCTGTATATAGTAACTGGGAATATGAGGCTACGCATGATCTTAGCCTTGGTCTCCTTGTGATTTTTCCTAATTCTTCCATGACTGCCCTTCTAAGTCTCAGCCTTCTCTTGTGTTCTCAGCTGCAATCTACATTTAAGTGGATGACTGAACCGAGATAAGGGAAATTTTCAACGGCTTCCATGTCTCCATTGCCTATGTTAAAATTGTGTTATTTCTTCTGTAATCATGATTTTTGTCTTCTTGATGGTTTATTAAGATGCAGTCCTGATAAAGGAGGACTTCCAGTCAAGATGGAGGCATAGGTAAGCATGCTTCACCTCCTCATGCAACCACAAAATTACAACTGGGTGTCAAAATGAACAACACACAGAACTCTCAGAAAATTGAACTGTATGATGTCTGACAACTAAGAATTTAAAGCCATCACATTCGTCCAGACAGGTAGGAGGGGCAGAGACACAGATGGGTCGAGAGGCACTCAGATGCAGTGTGGCACAGAGAGGCAGCCATGGCAGAGTGGGCAGTCCCACATCGACGTGTGGTGGATAAAAATTGGGAGGGATACCTTGGGAGTGGGCAATCCAAGCCGCAGGCCAGGCCGCACAGCCCAGGGTTACAGATTCTCCCTTATGGGAATCCTCTTCAAAGGTATCTGCCATCCTTTTCTCTATTCTGTATAAATTTTCAGTATACTGTTTTTACCTTCCCTTTATTTTCTCCAGATCAGATAATGTGCTTCCTTAGTGGTCATTTAGTATTCCTAATCTAGGTTTGAATTTCTTTTCATTTCTTGGATATTCTAGTTGAGATCACTTTTTTTTTCCTTTTTTATTTTTTCTCATATCTCCTTACATTGACTACTGTAATAGTTCACTTTATCTCTATGCGATACTCATTCAAAATTGTGTTCAGGAATCTTTTTGCCTCTCACCTTTTTAATGAACTCATATAAAAGATCTCACAATAATGGCTTTTAGTTTTGTGATGAGGTTCTCACAGGCTATTGGTAGGCTTTGTTTTTAGTATATGATATAGCAATGCTATTATAAATAGTATCTTTTAAATTTTTATTTTTAATTGTGTATTGCTGGTTTATATGAATAAAATCAATTTTGGTATGTTATCTTGTACAAATATTCTTACTAACTTCTTAATAATACTGATAATCTGTTTTTATTGGGTATTATATATATATAAAATCACATCATTCACAACAATTGAGGGCTTTATTTCTTCCCTTTCAATCTTTCTAACATTTTTATCCCTTGCCTTACTCTTTGACAGGAAGTATACTGTAATTTGGAAGAGAAATAAATAACACTGGACATTCATTGTATGTTGCTTATCTCAATGGAAAATATTTCAACATTTTATAACAACATCTGCTATAAGCAGTTTGCTAAAACCATCTATTAGAATAAGTTTTCTTCTATTTCCATTAGGTAAGAGTATTTTTTTCATAAATGGTTGTTGAATGTTATCAATAGTTTCTTCTATATATGATTTTCTTGCTTTATACTGATAAGAAAGTAAATCACATCAATTGATTTTTTATTGTTAAACATCCATTGCTGGAATGGATCCAATATGGTTGTGATAAATTATACTTTTTTTGTCTTGCTGAATTTGTGTGTTAATAATTTAAAATAGTTGCTTTTCTGTGTGTGAATAAAATTCACCCATTACTTTCCTCCCACCTAATGTTCCTGTTTAGTTTCTTCATCAAGTTTATTTTAGTCTCATAACACAATTTGAAAGGTATTTTCAATTTTTCTATTCTCTAGAAGAGTTTATATAAGGGTTCTCTTATTTATTTTTTGAATATTTGGTAGAATTTACCAGTATGAAATCATACAATCTTGTCACTTTCCTGTGGAAAGATGTGTGTGTGTGTGTGTGTGTGTGTGTGTGTGTGTGTGTCATGTACAGTGTTTCTGGTTGGTCATAAAAGGAACTTGGAAGTCCCTTCATTCCAACAACAAGTAAAAAGCTAAATAGACTTAAAAAGCAAAATATCTCTATGGAAAAAATTCAACCACTATTAATATAACAAGAATTGTTTATATAACATTGATGTAACATTGATGTAACATTGATGCAGCCAAGGAGAGTAGACTTGAATGCATGTGCGTGAGCGATGAGGACTTCACTGTACTAGTTAGTGGGGTCAGTAGATGCTGTTGAGTGAGCATGTGTACTGTGTGGCTATCATATTCAAAATGACTGAGCAAGTAGAGCAATGAATCTGCATCAAATTTTGCATTAAGCTTGAACAGCTAGCCACGGAAATTATCTGGATGATTCAGAAGGATGCAGCTATGGTCAACTGGTGACAGGCAACTTCATCACAACAATGCAACCACTCATGTATCATGTCTCATTGAGAGTATTTTGGTGAAACATCAAATCACTCAGGTGACTCAGCCCTCTGATAGCCCAGATTAGTGACCCAGGGTGTCTGGCTTTCCCCAAAACTAAAATCACCTTTGAAAGGGAAGAGATTTCAGACAACTGATGAGATTCAGGAAAATATGAAAGGGCGGGGATTGGGAGAACTGTGTGCGGTCCCAAGATGCCTACTTTGAAATGGACTAAGGTATCATTGTCCTATGTACAATGTTTCTTGTATCTTGTATCTTCTTTAATAAATGCCTCTATTTTTCATATTATATGGCTGAACACTTTTTGGACAGATCTTGCATAGAGGAGTAAAGGTAAGAATTAAATTACATCCAACTTTCCCTCAGAAACCATGCAAGCAAGAAGCAAGTGAAGTAAAATATTTAAATTGTTGAGAGAATAAAACCACAAACCTAGAATTCTGTATCCTGGTTTGATTCCCAGTTGGGGTGCATACAAGAGGAAACCAATCCATGTTTCTTGCATTAATGTTTCTCTCCCTTTCTTTCTCCCTCCCTTTTCCTCTGAAAGTAAATGAATAAAATCTTTTTTTAAAAATGGAGAAAAAAAACTGTACAAACAAAAATTGAGAAAACTTATTGTCAGCAGACTCACTTGCAAAAAAATATTAACAGTTTTTTCAAAAAAGGAAAATATAAAGGTCAGAAACTCAGATCTATATAAAGTGGGAAGAGCACAAAAAAAGGAATAGTGTAAGTAAAATAACATCTTATTTTTCTTATTTTAATTGATCTAAGAGATAACTGTTCAAAAAATAATAACTGTGTGTTATTTTGGTGAGTGTTTTGGGAACCCATCTGTATCAGTGTTTTAACTGGCATTGCTGTGAAAGGCTGCATTTTGGCTTCAGTTTCAGCTTCTTTTTTGAAGACTTGCGCTTGCCCATTTCATGATAGGTGATTGATGAGTGCACCTGCCCTTACCTCACCGAGTGTTCAGCAGTTTTTGACCAAAAACAGCATGACCTCCAAGCTGCAATCTTGCCCCAGGTGACTTTTTTGTTTCCCCAGATGAAAAAAAGTTCTTGAAGGGAAAATGTTTTGCCAAAGGGGAAGAAATGAAACAAAAAAAGGCAGAAGCACTCATGAAAAGGAATCACAATCAACAAGTTCAAAAACAGTTTTGAGCTGTGGGAAAACCATCTTGATAGGTGAGTTGCATCAAATGAAGAGTGATTTGAAGGTGACTGGAGCTTAAACATGTAAGCATAAATATTCACTTTTTAATAAATTCTGGGCTTTCTTGGGGTCCCCCCTCATATATAAGTGAAATGAATGACAACAATTCTACAAAGGACAGGAGAAATGAATTTGGATTATTTTGTCATAACAAGGTATTCACACCACCTGTGAAGTGGGGTAGTCTTACTTGTTAGTGTGCTTGGGTCAGGTGTAAATGTATATTGCAAACTCTAGAACAGCAACTAAAATAATTTTTTTAAAAAAGTATAACTGCTATGCTAAGAAAACAGTGAAAATAAGAGCACACAAAATATTGAATTAAAACCACAAGGCCAGAAAAAGCATAGAAGACAAAAATAAGAGCAAAATACACACAAAAAATTAAAAAGTAACAAATATGAAACTCCTAGAAAAAAAACTTAAAGAAAATCTAGATGACTTTGGATATAATAATGACTTTTCAGACACAACGCCAAAGAAAAGACACATAAAGGAAATCATTGACAAGCCACAGTGAAAGAGAAAATATTTGCAAAAGACCCATGTGATAAAGGACCATTATCCAAAATACATGAAAAATTTTTAAAACTCAAAAATAAGGACACAAATAACTTAATTAAAACACAAGCAAAAGGTCTTAACAAATAACTCACCAGAGAAGATATGCAGATGCAAAATTAGCATATAAATACATACTAAACATCATAGAAATAACATTTAAAACAACTAAGCACCACTACACTATTATTAGAATAGCCAAAATCTGGGATACTGACAACAAACACCAAATGCTGGCCAGGCTATGGACCCCTAAATGTGTAGGTATAGCTCCACATTCTCTCTAGTGAATGCCTCATACTACAGGGCTGGAGAATTAATCTCTATCCTGACCATTAAAATCATAGATTAGATTTGCTAAAGTTTAAACTTCATACAATTTAATCAGAGATTTTGCACTCTTTCTTTTGTCTAGCAGCTTTGCATAGTTTTGTTTATGAGATTAATCCCTATGCTTGCATATAACTGTAGGCTGTTCTCATTGCTGAAGAGTAGTCAGTTTAGCTATTCTGGTATGTTTAGAGCATTATCTCATGATGGTTTTAATTTGAATTTTGGTGGTAACTAAGGAGATTAAGCATCTTTTCACATTTTTAGTTGCCATTTGGATCTTGTCTTAGCTCTGGCTGCTATAACAAATTACCACAGGCTGTGTAGTTTATAAACAACAGAAATTGATTGCTCACCAGAAGTCCAAGATCAGGGTGTCAGCATGGTCAGAGGTGAGCTCTCTTCTGGGCTTCGGAACACTGGTTGCATCTTTACTTGGCAGAGGGGCCAAGGTCTCTTTCCTAAAAGTGCTAGTCCCATGAGGACTAGCTAGTTCAGGAGGACTTCATCCTTATGACCTAATTGCCTTCCAAAGGCCCCACCTCATAATATCGTCACACAAAGCATTAGGATTTTAACAAGAATTGGAGGAGGGGGTGGGAACAAATATTCAGACCATAGAAATTTCCCGTTTTGTTTCGGTCTTTTCCTATTTTTTTTCTGTTGGGCTGTCTGTTTCTTATTGATTTTAGGAGTTCCACATGTATTCTCGATATAAGTAATTGGACATTCTCCCATTCTCTGGGCTGCTTTCACACTCTCGATGTCTTTTTGGTAACTAGTACTTTTAAGTTTTAATATAGCATACTTTTTTTGTGATTAATGCTTTAAAAAATTCCTGCCCACCCCAAAGTCAATACGATGTTCTATGTTTTTTTAAGTATATAGTTTACTTACGTTTAGATACTCAATCAACCTGAAAATAATTTTTGCATATGGTGTGTGATAGGCCTAAGACAAATATATTTGATAATAATGGCTACTTAAGTGACCCATTTCTTTTAAAGACCATCTTTTCCCACTAAATGCAGTGTTACTTTTTTGAAAATCAGATGAAGTTATATTTCTGGGCTCTCTTTTCTTCCATTTTAGGTTTGTCCTTGCCCTGAGATGTGGAAAGATTATTTAATTATGAATTAGATTTTTTAAATAAAGACAAAGCCATGATGATTTTTTTTTTCTTGTGTCAGTTTGGAACACTGTATCTTTTAAAAGAACTTATCAATTTTATCTAAATTTTGAAATGTACTGGCATAAAGTTTTTCAGAAATCTTTCCTCATATTCTTAGGTCTTCAGAATAGTATTAATGTCCACTTTTCAATTTCTAATTTTGAATATTTATGCTTTTTCCCCTTGCTCAGTCTCACTTAAAGTTTATGAATTTACTTAGTCTTTGTAAAAAACTGTCTTTTAATTTCATTTTCTCTAGTATACATTTTTATTCCATGTCATTAATTTCAGCTGTTATGTTTGTTATTATTGACCTTTCTTTTTATTATTTTTTAATTTTTGATTCCCTTTCTAGCTTACTGAGGAAGAATGATGAGTTCATTGATTTATCATTCCTTCTATTTTCTTAAATATGCATTTAAAGCTGTAAAATACTCTGAAAACACTCTTTTAGCTATATACCATTAGTTCAATGTATAGTAGTTTCATTATAATGCAATTCAAAATAGTATTTTTGTTTCTATTTTGATTTATGCTTAGTCTTGTGAGTTATTTAGTAGTGTCCTACTTAATTTTTGTATATATGAAATATTTTTATTTTTTATTTATTTATTCTTTCTTATTTTGGTTTTTGATTTTTAAAACATTTTAATTCTATTTTTTCCATTATCACTTATCCTCTTATACTTTCGTCTACCTCTACCCATCCCTCGCCCTGCACCCCCCAAACAATCACCACTCTGTTGTCCTGTCCATGAGTCCTTGGATCTCTAACTTAAGTAAACTGTGGCCAGAAAACATATTCTGTATAATTTCAATCATTTAAATTTGATGAGTGTTGTTTATTACCAGTATACGGTTAATTGCTGCTAGGTGCTCCTCATGGTAACAAAAATAATATTGTTTCTGAACAATTACATTTGATAAATATTATTCTGTTGTTACATTCTGTGTATGTCACAGAAATCAAGCATTTCCACATCATTTTCCATTTAATGTTTCTGTATATTTTTAAACTTATTTCTTTTAAACAATGTAAAATTGAGTTTTGGTTTCTTCCCCCCAAGGAGATAACAATTGTCTGTTGATTCAAATATTTAGTCTATTTACATTCAATTATTTTTCATATTTGGATTTAAATCTACAGTCTTGTTTTGTATTATCTGTTTGTCCCACCTAGTCTTACACCCTTTTTTCTCATTCCTTGACATTTTTTAGGTAACGTTATTTTCTATTTTTCTCCCAAATTAACTCTATTTATACCTCCTTTATTATACTTTATTAGTTTCCCTAATGTTATAACATGTATTTATTTATTTTTTAAATGTCTTTGTTGTTCAATTACAGTAGTCCCACTCCCCCCTCATTGAGGTCTCTTGCCCTCCCACCCCCCTGCTACACAATATCCACCTTATTGTCCATGCCCATGGGTCCTCTATACATGTTCCTGGATTTGCTCCTCCCCGCTTTCTCCCCAGTATCCCCTTCCCCCCTCCCCTCTGGTCACTGTCAGTTTGTTCTTTATTTCCATGTCTCTGTCTAATTTGCTCATTTGTTTGTTTTGCTGATTTGGTTCCACTTATAGGTGAGATCACATGGTATGTGTCTTTCACCACCTGGCATTTTTCACTTAGCATAATGCTCTCTAGTTCCATCCATGCTGTCCTGAAAGACAGGAGTTCCTTCCTTCTTTCGGCTGCGTAGTATAACATGTATTTAAATTGATACTTAACCTCTTCCCAGACAATGCAAACACTTTAGAACACCTCCCTCTTCAACTTATAAGCATTTTTCATTTATTTTAATTACATACATATTTTAAGTCTCATGAGACAATACATATTAATGTTTTATATGATCAATGTTCACTTTGATTTACCTGAATATTTTACCCTCTGTTGCTTTAACCCAATTTCAGGAACTAAAATTTTCTTGGCCAGTCACATGACTTAAATTAGCTGACTTCTGATGCACTCTGAGACTTAGATTGCATCCACTCTGGCTCCAACCCCAGTCACAAGGGATTTACCAGAACCTATTTAGTATCACTGGCTTCCAACTTAATTCTCCATAGACCCAGGAACTGCCCAAAAGTTCTGCTCAGCCTGTCAGACACTTATTTTAGATCAGCAAATGCTCACAGAACAGAAACAATTTAAAAAACTAGCCTTTCTCTCTGGATTTCTGTTTTTGTCCAGATATTGGTCTTTTAATTGTTTATTGCTTTCTTAGCTGCATGACAACTTTAAGAAAATGTTATTTTTTCCAACTGTTTTGTTGTTATATCAGAAGTTTGCTTCAAAATAGTTTGCCATTACCGAAAGCCAATAATCAACTTTTTACCAGCCTTTTCCTCTCAATTAGGCTAGTTCCTTAAGAACCATTTTATTTTCTTTGCACTCTTAAGTACCTGCCTAAACTTAGCAGTCAAGAAGTCAGTGTTGTTGAACAAATTATTTGCTATATTTAAATAGCTTCAAGAAAAACACCACACAATATGTAAATAGTGCTATCTCAAAAGTCCATATGTTTAGTGGCCATGGTAAAGACAGAACACACCATTTCTACGGCAGTGTTTTAATAATTCAAATAATTATTACCTGGTATATGAAGGATTCAGTAAAGATACTAATAGCAAGACCTTAAATTGACATTTCTAATAAAAATTATTGCCTATTAAGGAATTAAGGTGCATTGTAGTAGTGTTAAATTTTGAGCTGACTTTCCATTAGAATCAAATGATTTATTTTTCCTTTAGGTGCTGGTACCAAAAGTTTGGTCCATCTGATGCAGGGTGCAGCCAGGATGGGGGCCCCCAAAATAGGGATTTGGAATGGGCCCAGAACTCACAGTGTCCAGGAAATATTAGAGGGACATATAAGATGTCCTCACCCCTTCCCCCACAGGTATGAGTTGGGGGAAGGGACACATGGAGCAGGGACATGCAGAGCTGCTAATCCATGGCATGGTCCTTTAACATATCTATAGCCTTTGGCTGGTAGCTTA
>PVKU01011708.1:0-41307 GCA_004027475.1 Anoura caudifer | reverse complement strand
GGTGGTATCTCATTGTGGTTTTAATTTGCATCTCTCTGATAGCTAGCGATATGGAGCATCTTTTCATGTGTTTCTGGATCTTCTGTATGTCCTCCTTGGATAGGTGTCTGTTCAAGTCCTTTGCCCATTTTTTAATTGGGTTGCTTGTCTTCTTAGAGTAGAGTCGTGTAAGTTCTTTATATATTTTGGAGATTAAGCCCTTGTCTGAGGTATCATTGGCAAATATGTTTTCCCATATAGTTGGTTCTCTTTTTATTTTAATACTGTTTTCTTTAGCCATGCAGAAGCTTTTTATTTTGATGAGATCCCATTTGTTTATTCTTTCCTTTATGTCCCTCGCTTCAGGGGACATATCAGTAAAAATGTTGCTGCGTGAAATGTCTGAGATTTTCGTGCCTATGTTCTCCTCTAGGACTTTAATGGTGTCATGTCTTATATTTAACTCTTTTATCCACCTTGAAAATCTTTAAAAATAAAAATAAATTTAAATATTATGACTCTGGTGTTCTGCCTGTTATTTTTTCTGAATTCTACTTCTTAAGACATATGGAGGAAATAAAGTATAGTAAATTGTTCATGTACACTCCCACTACCTGCAAACATTCAGGTAAGAAAGAACACTCTTTATAAGGAGACTTTCTAGGACATAAAAAAAAAAAAAGTATCTTATGACCCATATAACCTTGAATATCTCTACTTTGAATATCTGATTCAATAATTCCATAATACTGGATAATGATACACTAATGTTAGCAAATGGCTAAATTGCTCCATTTTTACCAAATATATTCACAAATGGGTCATGTCATATTTCCATGTATACCCTGATTTGCTCCACATTTAATGGGAATTCTTTTATTGTCTCATTCTATAAGCAGACCAAAAATCATGTGATAATCCTGACTGTAAATGCATTAATGACCTTGATAATTATAAGATATCTCTATTCTCTTGTGTCAAGTGGAGGACCAATATTTTACCAACTTTTGGACATTTCAAGATAAATAGTGCTAGAATAATTTTGCAGAGAGAAGGTATAACTTGTTATACTCTTGCCAGACCTTAATGATGTGCTAGCAAGTGATAGTATTTTTACTCACTCCAGATGAAGATACCAATCTAAGACTGCCAGTGAGGAGAAAACATAATAAAAAAAGTCTTTCCAAATAAAATATCCAAATTAGAAATCCTTTCAATGACAAGTAAGGCTGGTAGGATAATAGAATCTTGTTGTTTTGGGTGTTTTCTTTTTCCCTTAGGAATTAGGAGATTCAGCAACTGAAGAAAACTTGATAAGCTTGGATAATTTTAAAGAGTTATTGACTTATCAGGGAACAACAGCTTATCCTGTGTATATAATGCATGTAAATTTTTATAGATAAGAGACAGGCACTTTTATAGACTTACTGAAAGAGATTCTTGTGAGATGAGACCAGAGCACCCTGAAACTTGATTCTATGTATTGATTCAGAGTGGATACAAAGAATACAAATAAACTTCAGTTGTAAATGAAGCAAATAAATAGATACGAAGTTTGTAAATAGTATAGGAAGGGAAGATATGTTTAGGTAAGAGAGAAAATATTCCGAAAGAAGTAGCAAAAGGGGGAAAAAGAACAAGAAAGTAGACGTTGTGTGATTTTAACCCCTTCTCTGCTGGGGGTCAGAAACAAAACAGTAAATTAGTCCTGCAGTACTGACACCACCACCTTCTCTGCTTTGAATGCTGTCCCTGCCAGGTCTTAAATCTCTTTCCTATAAAGGGCACCCTCCAATTCACGGAACTCCATCCCCATTTCAATAACTGAATTCTATACACAATCTAGACGTTGTTATTAATCGAAACTCTTTTTCTTTTTCTTTTTTTTTACTGAAATATGAAACTCCATGCTTCTTTGAACCTATTCCATAGATATCCTTTCAAATATCTGTTTCATTCTTTTTTATTCACATATATTAGTGTATCCTTTCCAGTCCTTGACCTTTTTATCAACATCTTTTTCTCATGTCTCTATTTTCCTCTGCTCTGTCTTTTATTTCCCATCCAACTTGCACACCTTGGTGCGCCACTTTAACCAGGCAGGCTATCCACTCCCCACTGTCCCCTCAGACCCTGCAGACTTCCCTCATGCATCCCTCCAGGAGCAGTGGTTTCCACACTTGTGGCTCTTTTCCTTGTCCCTTTATGAAGTATTTCAAATGGTGAATATTCTTCTTTACTCCCAAACCTACCTCTCAAAATCTATTCTGTGACTATTTCATTGAGAAAACAGATTATTTTTCATGAAACTAATCAATTATCTTTGTCTCAAATATTAAATAGCTTTACACCTTCATTCACCATTACCAAACTTTCTTCGTAGGCAAAAGAAATATCTACATTCCCTTCCAAGGCCAATTTCCCAGTTATATCTCTAGAACTCTAGGCTTATATATCCAACTGCCTACTTGATCTCCACTTGGGGGGTAACAGACTTCTCAAATTTTTCATGTTTAACAATGAGCTTTGGAATTTTTCCACATCCAAAACCTGCTTCACCCAGAGTTTTCCATTCTCACAATGTCAACTCTATTTTCATACCTGTTTAGAGCAAAAAAATAGAGTCACTCTTAACTCTTCTCTTTGATTTATAAAGAACTTTGATTTGGTAAGAAATCTTGTTGGCTCTACCTCAAAAATATGTGCAGATATACAAATAATAGAGGATCAAAACAAATTCCATGATTTTGATTATTAAACTTTGGTTAAAGAAAATATCTTTATTTTTATGCATAAACACATGGAAAGTAAAAATTTGAAAAATAAATATATTATCATAAAGGAAACCACATGTTTTCAGAATCCACATTTTTCTCATTCCATTCATCGCTACTCTTCTAGTCTTGGTCACCATCACTTGCACTTCAGTTACCAAGTGTTGCCAGTGGAAGTAGGGTTCTTTCAGGGGATCATGAGAAGAGCATTTGGGGGACCCATGCATAGGAGGATCAGGTACAGTGGTGAGATTTACTGGAGCAAGAATTAAGGATTGCCTCCAGGTGCACCTTGTCTGAACTACGTCCAGGTGCCCAGCTCCACCCCACTGCGGAAGAGCTCCAGCCTCTGGGGCTACAAGCCCGAACTTCTCCTCACCAAGCTCAGAAGTGCCAGGGCCCAGAGATACAGAATTTCTCTGTGTTTCATTTTCCCATCTGCGCATCTGCAGCCAAGGCCATGCTTGGACCCACACTTCAACTGTGGTTTCTGTGGAGAGAGAACATGTAAGTGAACCCTGGAAACTAACCCATGCTGCTCAGCTGGGCCCTTGTTAAGCGTTGATTTTATTACCTCAAACTTGGGAAAATGCAGGGTTTCTTTCAAACTACTTGATTTCTTTCCCAATTCTTCACAGGCTTGTGCTGGGCTCTCTCCCTAACCAATCCCTTTTCTGGATCTTAGGAAGGAATGGGTGGGGGAGATTTGGGTCCTTTATCCAATCCAATTTTCCCCCAGATTTTCCCAAGCTAGGCTCCACCCCTTTATAGCCCCATTTTGACTCCTCCTGGACATACTTCAAAGTTTTGCTGCCTCCTCTGGTTTCCAGTGTGCGTATGCTACCTCCCTTTGTGCCATCTTAGCGTATACTGGGCACACACCCAGCAGAGGAATTTCCTCCCCCTCATAGTCTGAATGGGTGGAACAACTGTCGCCCTTTTCCCTCCAGCCACTTCCTGCAACTTGGTGAAATTAGAAAGCTGTTTTTTCCTCCCTTCATGGGAGAGAGGGTGCAGAGGGATGTTAATTCCCTTGACAGGGATTCAGATACCCCCTGGGCTGTCTGAAGCTGTAACTTGTGGGCTTAAGTCTGATGAAATGTTACTGCAGAGTTAATCAGTCTTAAGCTTAGCTAGTTTTGTTCTTTTCTGTTAATAATTAGCTGACTACACTAACACCAGTAGCTGTCTCTCTAGTCCCTTTAGATCTACCATATTCCCATAGTTTACTATCAACATCAACCATAATGATTTTTCAAATTTACAATAAAGTAAAGCGTGTTGATTTGCTACAATAAACTGCAATGGTTTCCCATTTCACTCAAGGTAAACTCCAAAGTCTTAGCATAACTTAAGATATCTTGAATATTCTAACCCCTTATTATCTTTCTGGTGTCATATCTGGTCTCTCCAGCCCATGCCAAGCTCAGTGGCACTGCAAATAAAAGTGGGCTACTGAAGTACTAGTCTACGTACCCCCTAAAAAGTCACCTTACATAGCCTAGCTCTCGTGGTCTCACATTTTGGGAAAACCTACCTACAACTGTTAAGTAGGTGGGTATTCAAAAATTGATAAGGCAGAGTAAGGTAATGTACACTCTTTGAGAGAGTGACTGCATTTTTAAACCATATAGCACTTATCACACTTTTGTATATTTGTAAAACATTGATTGCATCTGTGTTAAGTTTTAAGCTCTTTGACATCAGGGACTTAGGCACGTGTTGCACACTACAGGGCTCCACATCCCACTGCTTTACACCAAGGTTCTCTTTCAAACTTCCTTACATTAATGAATACTTCAAAGGCTCTTCTTACATTTTCACTGTTCAGACACATCTGCCTGCACTCTTAAGCATCTATTTACCCACAGGAAAATAATAACCACCCCTCCTTTGCCCCAAAATAGAACCTGGATGCTATAATCAATCTAAATTTACTTCTTCAGTGGTTTAAAGCTAAAGTTTACATCTATTTGGTTGGATTCCCTACACAATATCTAACTGTATCTACACATTACACCTGGGTATGTAAAACACAAATATTACGATATGATGAGGCCACTGACATAGGTCTTTGAACAATGTTAAGAATTATAACATTTAAAAAGAAAAGTTATTTAATGGGGTATTACCTAGATTTTCCTTATTGTCAAAATTATGCTCTAATTACAATGCGGAAAATATATTTCTGGAAATGAAGCTTTGAGTTAAATATACCATGTGAGAAGTTAAAATGCAATAGTGCACACGAGAAATGATTCTGGCCTGAACCAGACTGCTGGGACAAGAAATGAGCATAAATAAGTGCAAGAGACACTCCGTACATGCAATTGAATGATTGTCATGATTAACTAACCATGGAATTGACAAAGTTTGTGATGTATCCCAGATTTCTAACTTTGTATTTGCGTACACTTAAATAAATAAAAATAGGAAAAATAGGGATTTTTTCCATGTGTGATGATCTCTGTTTGTACTACTTTTAATATTAGGTCACTGAAAATGATAAATTAAGCAAACAACAACAACAACAACAACAAAGCCCAACACACACATACACACAAAGAAAAGCTCTTGACACAGGCAATAGCATGGTGATTACCAGAGAGAAAGGGCAAGTGGGAGGAGCCAGAAGATGGCTTAAGGGGAATATACAGTGGTAGAACGAAACCTAGCTTGGGGTGGTGAACCCACAATACGATATACAGATAATGTATTATAGAATTGTACAACTGAAATTTCATTAACCAATGTCACCCCAATAAATTCAATTAAAAAATCTATCTATCCAGACAAGTATTGTAAATCGTTAATGATAGAATTCTGTTCACCATAAATTTCTTTCAACCATTTTGTATTTTTAAAATTTTGCACAATAAACTTTTCAAAAATAATAAAAGGCAGTTGTAAAGGTAGATCTGAAGCTCAGAATAA
The DNA here is from genome assembly GCA_004027475.1 of Anoura caudifer. Classification (NCBI taxonomy): domain Eukaryota; kingdom Metazoa; phylum Chordata; class Mammalia; order Chiroptera; family Phyllostomidae; genus Anoura; species Anoura caudifer. The sequence goes on along the minus strand of PVKU01011708.1, from coordinate 35,620 downwards.
TATTCTCTGTACAGTGTATTAGATTTTGAAGTTTTAACACACACAGCACCCAAAACAGTAAGAGTGAATAAGGTATCTTGGGGAGAGGTGTAAATTGCAGTTCTCAAAGTCAAATGCCTACCTTGAAAACAAGCTTCAAATTACGAGGAGTAGTGATGGCTTAGAAATGAAAGACAGCTGGTCTTCAACCCAAAGGAATTGCCAGATCATCTAATTTTGAAGGGAATCCAGATGTGTATATTTATACATACACTGCTCTTTGTTTATTTTGGTAATTATCTTAGCAAGCAAAAAAATGGTCTATGAATGTTTTAATTGAAAAGAGGAATTTTTGTAATGATATTTACCCTCACACAACTGGTGGGATACTTCAAAGAGTTTTGGACTTACAAAGTAGACAAAAATCAGTAAGTCTCAGTAGGCTTGGCATTCTGTACAATTGGTCCAATATCTCCAACATAATCACTGAAATCAGCTCATATTTATTTCTCCTCTCCTGACTTTAGGTTCACAAATCCAAAGGGGGTGTGCAATTGGCCAGCCAAGAGCAAATAACCTTGTAGGTGCCAGTGAGCAGGTAAAGTGGTTAAGACAAATTTACCTTCCTGAATGGGAGAAAAGGCTCTGAATTCTGTCATCAATACAGAGTAGGGCCTCTTCCTCAAAAGGAGCCGTTGCTGTGGAGATAAATATCTTCTCCACAAAAGTAGTCAATGCTTTATTTACAACACTACATGCTGAGCACACATATCCAAGCCCAGCACTGGCTCACAGACAACTTTTTGAAACCTAAAAAAAAAAAAAAAAAAAAAGATATGCTTGGACTAATAAATACCAAAATGTAAGGAATGAGTAGTGTGAACAGAGTTCAATCAGACTAGTATTTCCTGCAAACTTCCAAGGAAAATATCTGCTGTCCTTAAGGTCAATAGTTTTTCAGCTGGAAGGGATATACAGCAATATGCATAAATAAATTAATATTTCAGACAAAACTGTGTCCTTTGGACTTTGTAATGTGGGGATTGACATCATAGTTCAGAGTCAAAAAACTAGATTTTCAAAAAGGTGAAAAATAATTTCCTCAAAATATTGAGACAACAAATATAGACAAATTGTTGAAAAGTGAAATAGTGAGATAAGGCAAAAACTAAATGGAATTACTCCCAAGCCTACAGAGGATGGAAATTTTAACAAGTTTTAATAGTAGATTGGTGTATATAGAGAGAGACTAACAATCTAGAAGTATATAATTAAATTGGAAGAGAAGTAGAGAAATGATACAAGAATGTAGGCAGAGGAATCAGCTAGATTGGAGAATCAGTGAGTGCCTCTTCTTGAGTAGCACATGAGGTTGAGGAGACTATTGAAGGGAATAGATTTGTCCTGTTGTGATGGGAAGCTGAGCTATTCTTCTCAAGAAACTGAAGTCTGACATAGCATGGGGTATCACCTGCTAAGAATGGGGCATGAAAATTAAACCAGTGTTTTGGGGAGGTCAAATAATGAGAGAATGGCAGGATTTCTTCTTCATGAACTCAGTATTGTCCTGTTTGCCAGCAATGGTGGGAACCTTGTTTATGACTGTGATTTCCCCATGACTTTCTTACAATTGATATGTCTCTTTAGTTTCTGAATCCTGTCAATGCCACCAATCATCTATTTCTCAAACCCACCCCATCTTAACCTGAATATTGTCATTTTGCAGTACTTTTTCATCCAGGCTTTTTTTTTACATTCAGCTAACTAGAATTGTTTTCTACTCCATTACCTCTGTAATCATTTCTTTTTTAAAAAAATAATGCTTTGTTTCTTGTTGGGGAGAAAAAAAAAACTTACCTGATTATCCCATATGATAAAGTAGAAAACTCTTAGTCTGAAAAAAGGTTATAATATTTTAGTGCCAAACTAGATTTCTATCTCATCTTCCACACAGTCAAACAAATGTAATGTTATCAAAATTTTCCTATTTAAAATCAAGATGCTCATTTAGTTGTTTTTTATATAATTATTGATTTATTGAGTTATTTATTTATTTACTGTACTTAAATTTTATAATGTGTTTCTGCCTTAATTAAGAGTAAGCAATCTTGGTCAAAAACCTTCTTTTCTATGAAACATAATTTTTCTTTCTCTATTTGTTACACTTCCAATAATATTTCCTTTACATTTTATTTTTCAGTAAATACTCTGTTTTCTTTTACTTCAAGAAATATGTAAAACCATCATACATATTTATTTATTTTTAAGTTGAGAAGCACCATAAGTTCAACCTTATTCTACTCATAGTCTATTGAGCAAAGAAAGGTTCTTTTAAAGTGTAATTTTTTTTTTGTTTGTTTTGTTTTTTTTTTTTTTTTTTCTGGAAAGTTGAAGCCAAGGTGGAGAAATAAACAAATCCCTTGCAGGTCAGCATACAGGTTGTAAATATACACTTTTCTTGCAAAACTCTTTGCCCAAAATATTTAGATATTTAAACAGCTCCAGGATATATTTATTCGGGTGGAATAATTATTCCTAAAATCCTATTCAGAAATGTATTTACAGACTCTGAGAAACATGTAGAAAGTGTCAGTGTCAGCAGTGGGATTCATAGCAAGGTACATTTTTGGAAATTTTTTAAGTGGGACCAAAGATCCTGGGCACAGGAAAAAAATGCTTTCCTGTTTGCATCTCCTTAGAGTAAGTTCTCATGGGGGAGATAGTCAGAAACAGCAAGACAAATTTTAAAATCACTCTGGATGGACAATAAATGGATTATTTTATACACATAAAATGAAACTTATAAATCAATATTGGTAACAAATGTTTTAGAACCTTAAAAATAGCAATTCATTGTTTAGCATGTTATAAAAATTATGGTTATATTGAGGAATTCATAGACATTAATTACTGTGCATATGTTATTTAGGGTCATTTATAAATAATCATTTGAGGATTAGAAGTAAACTGCTGAAATTCAAGTAATATCCATTATTTACCCAAATTTACTGCTTCAATAAAGCTTTTGCTTCTGGTGTACCATAGCTAATTGATAAGTCCATATAAGCTTGTCATAATGGGTTAAAATAAGGATCAAAGCATACTCTTTTACCTTTATTATGATTGCCTTAATCAGTCTGCTTTCAAACACTTCCCACTACAATAAAATCTAGGTCAAATCTAATAATGCTTTCAATCCCTCTCAGTAATAAAAGGTCCTCTCCTCATTATCCGTCACAGTAATATTGCCATGTAATCAATATACCTAGCAATACTGACCAGCCTCCAAGTTTCAGGACATCTTCTGGCCTTATCCAGCTCCAGCCCAATGCAAAGCCTTTTGGAAGGAAGGTAACTGGGCTAGTCACTTCTCACTTTACCTGTCTAGTTCCTTCCATTTCCATTTTTCCATTAAACAGGCTGCTCCTGGTGACTCAAGACATGAATAGAGGTGGCAAAGCAGGAGAGGTAAGACACGAAAAGGCCCTCTTCTCCTTGCATCAGTTTAATTAGGATTTGATACCTCTGGTCTTGGTAATTGCCAAGGAAACAGACACACTTTTAGCTTGACAGATAATAAAAACAAGCATCTTTTTTGGAGCTTATTTGTGAGTTCTTCAGAGACACACACAGGGAATACTTGACTAGACTTTCTTGACATGTGCAATTTATTTTCCTCCTGGTAATCACTTACATTTTTTCTCTCAGTACTGAGAACTTTGGCATTTTGGCCACCTTAGTTTTTAAGGGTGATGGAGAATCCCCTCTGTAAGTACCCTTATGGGAATGATTTAACATGCTTATAGTTTCTCATTCTCTGCTATGTGATGTATATTTGGTAACAGAACTGAAACAGATCAAACATTAAGCAAAAAAAAAAAAAGCAAATAAAACAGTAAGAATATAAAAAGAAAATGAATAAAATTCATATATCCTTTCCTCTGAAGTCAGTGGAAATATAAGCCAGTAATAGTCAACCATACTGCATAATTTCAATGTGAGACCTTTACTCCAAAAGAAGGAATAAAAAGTACTATTAGAGGTACTAACTGCAAAAAATATATTTTCTTCCACAGTCCTATCCACCTGTCATTGCATATTTTTAATATGCCATGAGATTGCATATTTTTAATTTGCTATTTAATGTCAAGCTCCCTTGGACACAGGGATACTCAGAAGCTACATGCAGACACTCACATGTACCTGGGAACCTGCCCTGCAACTCAACAGGCAGCCCCCTAGCTCTTGGGTTCCCTCTCAAGTAAGCTCCTAGAAGATGCTAGGGCGCGACCTGGAGATAGTCCAACCACATTTATCCAGGACAGACAAGCAACCACCAAGACGATAAAGTTTCCACACCATGCTACTCTCAGTGCGTGGATCAGGGATCACTGGGAGCCCATCCCTCCAGTTTCCAGCTGAACGTGCTGACCGCCCAGAGCAGGATGTGCGTAGCTGTCCCTGCACCTCACTAGTATTTATCTGCTTTCACTGTTCCAAATTAAATGTCTATTTTTTAAATAAAATATCTCATGTTCTCTCATTCTGTTTATTGACAAATAATTAAATGAATAATTGTAAGGGGTTTTCACAGTGTATGTTGACAATGTGGTATGAATTAAAGATAAAGATTTACTCTGACTTCTGACCTTCCTTCCAAAAAACAAAGCAAATAGTTTAAAAAAGAAATACAATTCAAAGAAAAAATATTTTTACTTTTAGATAAGCAGGAGGAGGAATACTAAAAATATTTACTTTAAAGAGTTCTCTTAGGCATAAGACCCTTAAAAGACTAAAATTTCAAGCAATGTCTATGATTTATATTTTTATACATGTTAGTTTAAGAAATATATCTTTAGGCATCACCGTCTCGGGCTTGAGGAAGGATGCTGGTGGCACAGTTCACACCCTGGCACAGGTTAGAAATGGCAGAGCAGTGAGAAAGAAGATAATGAACAAGGTTGTAGGTAGGGCCAGCAACTATAACAAGAATTCCTGATACAAACAAAATTACAATAGAAACTTGCCCATAATACATTGCATCAAGGAGAACCTAGATAACATAAACAAAATAGATTCATGAACAATAACAATACACTGAAATCATTAGGGATAAGAAGTTGTAAAAACTGCTTTCTTTGTCTTTTAGTGCCTTTATAAATACATGTTTTCAGATTGAATGAATATGTTCAGGGCTTTGGAAATCTCCCTATAAGGCTGAGTAAATGTTTTCGTTGAGTAAATATATGCTTAACATTTTTAGGTGTTCAGTGTATATGTGCTGATTAACTGGGTCAAAGATTTCCCAGACAATATACTAATCAAATTAAATAATAGTTTAGGGTTGCCCTGGCTAGGATGGCTCAGTGGACTGAGCACAAGCCTGCAAAGCAAAGGGTCACCGGTTTGATCCCCAGTCAGGGCACATGCCTGGGTTGCACGCCAGGTCCCCAGTAAGGGGTGCTGGAGAGGCAACCACACATTGATCTTTCCCTCCCTCCCTCTCTGTCTAAAAATAAATAAATAAAATCTTTTAAAAAAAATAATAGTTTAGGGTTATAATTAGAGACTTATTAATGCACTATGTAATTTTTATTTTGCACAATTGAACTCTAAAGCAAAAAATAAAAATATACATTATATTGGTGGTTGCCTGAAGGGACCTCATGTATCAAAGAACATGCATCTTTATCCCTCACATAAGGAGGGCTTGAAATGTTTAAGCAACCATTTCTAGTTACTTCTTATTTCAGAGTTTTTTCACTGTTGGGATATTTTTTTCTAAGTTTTATATAAATTGGACTCTTTTTCTGTTTCATAAGACAGAGAAAACCATAAAAACTCTTCCATTTCTGGGACAGAGACAAGAGAGTTTTCTAAACAGAACTCACATAGCCCCAGAGATGCAATATAGACAGAACTCACAGAAAAAGTGGCAACCATAGCAACTGTACAGAACACACCAAAGGAGAGGGAGCCCATGTCCTTGAAGATCAATGTTGTCCAAATTAAGCAGTATCTAGAAGGCACAGTGCTAGTTATAACTACAGAAACATAATTTAGTAAGGCTCTGCCCTTAATGTATGAGTATAAAAAATGACATGGCTCTAAGTAGATAAATGATGTGACAGAAGAAACAGTTATATTATTATATATTATTTAAATGTGTATAAAATTGTATGAGAAAAATTGAAGGCCTACACAAATAATTTGAGATGATAAAGGAAGACATGCTTACATAGGATTTAAACCAAATATAGAAAAAGAAGTGAAAATAAATCAAAATGATGAATATATTGTAAGCTATTTGTAAAGTTAGATGCATACCTTATCAAGACTAACAGGAAAAGAGTGGCACATTCAAAACTGAATAATGTGAGAGAGTTTAATTATAATTTTTGTATTTATAAAAATGTAGTTTTAGGGAACCACAGGGATACTGTGGTAACTCCGGGTTTACAGTAGCAAACTCTCTGTCCCTAGGCCCAGGAGCCAGACACCATATCCTGTCAGAAACATGTCACAGAAACAGAAGGAAAGACCACTGTGCAGCATTAGTAGTCTCGGCATTAATGTTAATTTGGTCAAGAACTGAAGGCGGAAGCCCAAAGCAATATCACAAAAAGGTAGCCAGAGCAATAAATACTGTAACCTCATCCCCTTGCTCTCTGCAGTCTCCTGATAAGGCTCCCGGTTGCCGGGACCTGCCTGAAACTCTGGTGCCCTGCTGAGGAAACAGCACAGGTCAACTTCGTCAGCCCGAGAAAGGCCGAGGCAGGAGATAGGAGAAAATAGAGGGATGGATAAAATCTAGTTAGAACAAGCAACCATACTTTGGTTAAATGTTTAATCTTCTCATAGTTGATTTGATAATACAGTCAGCCCTCTGCATCGGCAGATTCCACATCTGCAAAGTCGACCAACTGCGATTGGAACATATGTTTTAAAAAGTGTCCTGGTTGCTAACATGCACTGTGTAGTTAGTTTAGGCCTATGATGGTTGTGGTGGCTGCCTTTGTACTTTACATAAGCATACTTTTGTTTTCTTGTCATTATTCTGTAAAGAATACAGCATAACAACTATTTGCATAGCTTAACAAGTGGGAATTAATGTGTATATATACACATATACATGAAAAATTTGACCTGACTATATGAGATTTTTATAGTCTGCCTTATCCATTTAAAACTAAATTGTTATAATTTTCCTACTCTAATAATTCTTTGCTTAAAAAAGACAATAACCCAAATATGAGGACAATTTTTTTATTATTCATCTAGGATATATTCTTAAAGTAAAATCACTTTGTCAAAGTGAATATATTACTAAGGGCTTCTGGTGCCTCCTTTGTAGCCAAAAGTTTTATGTCTTATCTAACAGTGTGTGAGACTCATTCTTTCACTGCAGCTTTCCAGCACTAAATATTTATTTGATTCTTCCCTAATGTTTGCCAATTTTACATATGTGGAAAAACAATATGTTACAATTTAAATATGTATATATCTTTTTAAAAAGATTCTATTTATTATTAGAGAGGGGAAGGGAGGGAAACATCAATGTGTGGTTGCCTCTCAAGCGCCCCCCACTGGGGACCAGGCCCAGCAACCCAGGCATGTGCCCTGACTGGGAATCAAAGCAGCAACCCTTTGATTTTCAGGTCGGCACTCAATCCACTGAGCCACACCAGCCAGGGCTGCATATATCTTTTATTGCTTACACATTTAAACATATTTTGTATATCAGCAATTTGTATTTCTTCATTTAAGTTCTTTGAATATTTGTCAACTGCTACATTAGTGCTTTCCTCTTTTTAGTCATCACCCTTTATATAATGACAATAATATATTAAGCCTATGTGAGTCATTTAATTACATGTATACTTTTACAAATATTCTGTACCATGACACTTGACAAATACTGCCACTAAAATAAAAGTTCTATTAGTCAAAAATATATAAAACATCTATTAGCATTTTTCACAACTGCTGTAATTAGTTGTAACCTCTAGCAGTTCGGCAGTCACATGTGATTCACCTCACATTCATTCCAACTCTGAGTATTTTGTACACTCTGAATCCATAGCTCCAAAAGCCGCTTCATGCTTGTTCCAGGACTGCTTAACTTTGCTGCACATGGATCTGCCTGTTTTATTCTCTGAGAAGCCTGAAGGATAGTCGGGGTCAGCCTAATTTTTAAAAATGTCACCATGGAACCAGTAAGAGGATAAAAAGTTTGTTTGGTTTTTTTTTAATGACAAAATAGATTTCTTTTCTTTAATGAATACGAGTAATGGCAAGTACTTTAATGGATCAATATACTACCAGGAAAAGCCAAGAAAGTTGCCTTCAGGAGGTCAATTATTTTTTATGTCTTTTTAGTGTTCATTTTATGGCTTTGTATGGCTGGATTAATTAGCACAAGGACTATGTAGGAAAATGGCATGAAAACAGTCTGTTTTATCTAATGTAAGTAAGCATGACATAAAACAATTAAAATAATCATTTCTTGAATATTTTAAATGTAACTATCTACTTAGAGTGAAATTATAGCTGCAAATTACAAGATATCATTAACAGACATTACTGACTTTTGTATATCACATACTTCTCAAAGCTCCGAAATAAATTTTCTTTTGTCCTTCTGATTCTTTTTGTGTTTGTATGAAGATATATTGTTTTCTTTATTTATCTTTCATATAGATTAGATACAATACATCTCCCACTCCTAGGTATAATGAGAATCTAATGTATATATACACATATCCATACACACACGTATATGCATGTTCTTCTATGCAAACATCAACATTCAAAATCCATCAGGCATATGATATCACAGAATCACAAGAATTTGGCTAGATATAAAGTTAGGGCCATGTAGTCAGCCTGCTCCTTTATAAATGAAAGACACTGTGTGTCCACTGAATAATTCCCACAAACTATTTGCTCCACTTTATAAGAAAAGAGTGATTAACATTCAGTGACCACTTTCTGCATCAGAAGGTGTCCTTATTTGTAAGCATTTCAAGTAGGTCTTATTGGGCTAACCAGAAAGGGAGTTTATTAAGAGGATATCGAGCACTTCCCAGAATCATTAGAAAAATCTGGGAACTAGGCCAGATGCTAAACAGTAAGAAAAGGGCCCTAAACCTTATTTTAATGACCGGTGTGAACACACTGCTACATGTTGCCTCGCACCAGATATTCCCATCATAATATCCCAAACTCTTTTTGGTAATGGATCTGCTCTATTGCTCCAGCTCTTTCTACAAACTCTTGAAAAACGATACTCCTTGTTTCTGATCTTTATCTATCAGCAGCTCCTGAGCCCACGGTGGCATGACGCCTCTGATTGCTGGCACCCGGGCCGCATGCTTGTGTCCTGGTGGTGCAGAGATGAGAAGCAGACAAATAGCGCAGTCAATCACAGTGCTAGAGAAGTGTTTGCAGTCAGTAAACAATCATTACATATAAAATGCCCAAAACATAAAATGTAGGACTGGTCAGTCAAAAAGTGAAAAATCAAACATCCATTACAATATGTATAGGCCAGGTACCATTATGCTCAGAGCTTTGTGAGAAAGACCACATTTTCTGTCCTATAAGTAATAAAATGGAGAAAGAGAGAAGTTAAATAAGTTGCCCAAGGTCACAAGGCTCTTAAATAATACCAGCAATACTCAAACCAAGATTTCCTAAAGTATGCTTTGGTAAATATCTCTTTAGCTAAGTTCTTTTTTTAAAGGATTTTATTTATTTACTTATTTTTAGAGAAAGAGGAAGGAGAAAGAGAGTGACAGAAACATCAATGTGTGGTTGCCTTTTGAGTGTTCCCTACTGGGGGCCAGGCCCCCAACCTAGGCATGTGCCCTGACTGGGAATTGAACCGACAACCCTTTAGTTTGCAGGCCCACATTCAATCCACTGGGCTACACCAGCCAGGGTGAGAGAGAAATTTTTGAGGGCAACATCCATTTAATTCAAAGTGATTAAGTTCATGTTGAGTGGGATTTTTGTTTTTCTCTTAATGAGTCACATCAATAGACATGATTTATTTACAAATGAGACATTTATTTTACTACAAATACAAAAACTTTATACTTGTAAAACCGTGTCCCTATATTTGAAATGCCCTAAGTTATGTTAAATAATTATTCTTACTATTACTGTTCTCCACTAAAAGGAAGTTCAAATATTCATACACATTTGCCCCTCTCCCATTATTATAATGAAGTTATACAATACCTCAGAAACTATCACAAGAGTGTAATTAAGAGCCCGTTTTTATTTTAAGGATAATGTATTGGATCTTCAAATATTAAATAAGATTAAGCACACTGAAATATTAACTTTTAATAAAAGGCAGTGATTCTAATGGTAAACAAGTCAATGTTCTGTATTATATTAAAACCATTGTCTGTAACTGCATAATCTCCCCTCCCCTTGTGTGGAGCATTACAAGTGAGTAGGCAGGAGATGAAAAGCGAAAATCTATGGTAAAGGTAATGATCTTTGAAAAATTTCTCTAATGAGTAATTTGTGGCTCAGTGGATTTCAAGAGATTATTGGTTTTGGAAATGGATTTTATCAACTAAGGATATAATGAAAATCATTAGGGCTGAATAAAATAAAACAGCAAATTTGTAATGCACACTAGCACTCTCCAAGTCTTTAGTTCACACACAAGATGAAAGCCTTGTTTAAAAACACAATTATGAAAATATTTATATGGAGGCCAATATAGTTCTGTGTAACCCATTGTGTTTCCACTTACAGCAAAGAATAATACTACTTTGAATGCAGTTATTGAATATCATTTTTTAGAAAACTGAAATTTAGGATGTTATTATATAATATAAAAATAAGTATGTTGTCACCATTTATTTGATAGCAAGTAATTAATTATGTAAAGATTGCACTAAAATAGTTTGGCCCAGGGCATTTGTGTGTCTTATACTAAATATAGAAATATCTCCCAGTATCATTTCTGGATAATTTGCTTGACATAGAACAACAATTTTTTTTAACATTTTACATCTCTTCATGCACTCTTTTCTGTTTAGGTTCTCATATCCTCAAGTCTTAGGTCAGGAGCTTGTACACAAAGGGAACTCAATTAAAATTTGTTGATAACCTTCTGAAGGAATTTTATATATATATATATGTATATACATATTCACACTTAATGATGAATTCTAGAAGTTTAAATTGCTTGTCAAAATCCTTGATATTGCATCTCTCTGATGGCTACTGATGCTGAGCATCCTTTCATATGTCTCTGAGCCCTCTGTATGTAGCCCTTGGAGAAGTGTCAGTTGGGGGCCTTTGCCTATTTTTTAATCAGATTTTTAATTTTCCTGGTATGGAGTCATGTGAGTTCTTCATTTATTTTGGAGATCAAACGCTTATCTGAGGTATCATTGGCAAATATATTTTCTCATAAGGTTGGGTCCCTTTTCATTTTGCTGATGTTTTCTTTAGCAGTGCAGAAGCTTTTTAATTTGTTGAAGTCCCATTTGTTTATTCTTTCTTTTACGTCTCTTGCTCTAGTGGACATATCAATTAGAATGGCTATAATGAAAAAATTAAACCACAAGTGCTGCTGAGCTTTGGAGAAAAGGGAACCCTAGTGCACTGCTGGTAGGAATGCAGACTGGTGCAACCAATGTGGAAAACAGTATGGAATTTCCTCAAAAAACTAACGGTGAAACTGCCTTTTGACCCAGTAATTCCACTGTTGGGAATGTACACTAAAGATCCTGAAACACCAATTCAAAAGAACCTATGCACCCCAATGTTCATAGCACTGCAATTTGCAGTAGCCAACTGCTGGAAACAACCTAAGAATCCATCAGTAAATGAGTGGATCAAAAAACTGTGGTACATTTACACAATGTGATACTATGCAGCAGAAAGAAAAAAGGAGCTCCTACCCTTGGCAACAGCAAAGATGGGACTGGAGAGCATTATGCTGAGTGAAATAAGCCAGGTGGTGAAAGACAAATAGCACATGATCTCACCTATAAGTGAACCTAATCAACAAAACAAATGAGTAAAATAGAAACAGAGACATAGAAATAAAGAACAAGTGGACAATAACCAGAGGGAAGGGGGAGGAGTGTAACTGGGGAAAGAAGGGGAAGGGTCATCAAGAAAGATGTATAAAGGGCCCATGAACAAAGGCAATGTGGGGGGAGGATTGAATGTGGGAGATGGAGTTGTGTAAGGCAGGGGAGAGTAATACAGGGAAAATGGGACAACTTTAATTGAACAATAAAAAACAATTCTTGAAGCATGTAAATTGTAATCATATTAATGTATTAGATTGGTAAATGAATTATATTAAAAAGGTAATATCATTTTTAAAAGTGTAGTTTGATCATTTTTAATAATTAAGTGGAAACCCATTTTAAATAAATTACTTTTTTAAAGCTTGTATTTATTTATTTTTTAGAGAGGGAAGGGAGGGAGAAAGAGAGGGTGAGAAACATCAATGTGTGGTTGCCTCTTGAGCTCCCCTACTGGAAACTTGGCCTGCAACCCAGTTATGTGCCCTAGACTGGGAATCAAACCAGTGACCCTTTGATTTGCAGGCCAGTACTAAACCACTGAGCCATACCAGCCAGGGCCCATTATTAATGAAATTCTTTGTCAAACTTTACATAGTATTTTTCTTTTTTTGAATGTTAAATATATAAAAATAAGACATTATCTGTTTAATTTTAAAAAATGAAATGTCTACATAATTCACCTGATCTCAATCATTCTGTTCCCTCCTCTTTCTCATTGATGAACATTGTCTTAAAGTCATTTAAAATATTTCATTTATTTTTATTTTGTAATGATAAATATTTATTATAAATGCTAACAGTATATGACATAAGCCAGTATACAGGCAAGCTGTGCATTTGGAATTGCTGGTGTAATGTATTCCTAGAGTTTTAATTGTTTTAGCATCAAAATTGATCTACTAGCATATGAAAAGATAGTAAGAGTTCATTGAAAAGTAATTATGACATTACTTAAAATAATACCTCATTTGTCTAAAAGAACATATAAATGTATAGGCATAGACTTAGTTTTAGTTGTATTCATCTATTTGTATAGGGAAACAATGCGAAAAGAACAAGAAATATAAAATTATTTAGGATCCTTTTATGTAGTGGATTGTAAAAACAAGTATTAGTATCAAATAAATCCCCCTTGTCATATTTATATGCACCTATTCTCTATGTTTCTTTAGATGGATCTACTCTTATTTTATGCAGATCTATTCCTGCAAAGATGTATCTAACTATAGAGCTATGATTTTATTACAGAGATGTAAGTCAAAATAACAAATGTTCATTCTTCAAAAGGCAAGAAGGAAATGAAAACACATGTCTTCTTACAATGTAGCAGAATGGAAAATAAACCATAGGGTTCTACAGCTTCTAAAAGCTCCGTTGACAACAAGTCTCTTTTAGTAGAATCGTTTAGCTAATTTTAAAGGATTGGGGAAGGCTTCTCGGGGAAAGTAGTATCTGGAAGTTGAGTAAGACTTTGCGAACTTACTAGGAACAAATGGGAGATGGGAATGGATTCCAGGTTCCAGAATGATCTGAGCAAATAGACCATTACTGGTCCTGGCCAGTAAATAAAGATGGAACTGCCACTAGTTGACCAAAGTTAGTAGCAGAGAAGGGGCTCAGCGCTTGATGAGAGTTGAGGCAGTAATGTAGTCATAAAGATTATTAATGCAAATTTAGAAGTTTGAACTTTATTCTGATAAAAAGTATTTTTAATACATAACTTTGGTCAGATTTGTGTTTTAAAAAATTCAGGCAACATGCACATTTTATTAGAGGATAACAAGATTGTTGGCAGGAAGGCCATTTAGGAAATTATTTACAGTGGGTAAGAATTAATGGTGGCTTGAATGAAGGTAACTAAGGAAGCATATCTTTTTATTCCCAATAAAGTTAGCAACTTGTATCTATGTGTGTATTACTTACAAAAGTTTACATGAGACCTAATTTCTTATATATAACATAAAATAATATACTATTCTTTAGTTTAGTAATACAATTTATTTCATAAACTTTTAGCAGCGTACCAACGATTATGATGTGTACTGATGATATCACACATTCCTGACATTACTGGCCCAGTGCTATTAAAGCTATGAGGACTAGCGTTCATTTAACATCACTTGGGAAACTATTAAAAATGCAAATTCAGCCCAAAGCACTGGCTCCAAATTCCTTTAGGTAAGCCCAAGTTCTCCTAATGACTAAATCAAGGTCATAATATACTTAAAAAACAACCAAATAAATTTTTAAAGATGGAAGTAACTCGTGCCCTTATATTCAAAAGCTAAATCAGAAAATATGAAGTCACAGTAAATATCAAACATTTCAGTTTTACATAGATTGCACGCAACTTTATTGGTGCACATTTTGTTTCGCTGTTTAGAAATATAGTGTCATATCTCAGACAATGTAACATTTCTGTTAACTCATCTAAAGTATGAAAATGTATTGTGGGCACATTGACCCTCTGTTGCCATGGCACCCTTATTAACTTATGGGGGGGAAAGTGAGAGGTAAAACTTCCAGGTATATGAATTTTATCAATTAAGTTTATAGATGAAAATGATCAGGGAAGAATTGTAAAAACTGCATTAGGTAATAATGCTAATATAAAAGAGATAAGGCTATATATTTTAATTGTAGAATTCCTAGAAATGAAAAGTTTAATAAAATTTTTCTGCCAAATTCTTGTATTACAGTAACTGTGGTTAGTGAAATGTACCGGTGACAATACCTTGATGATACAAAGTAGGCCAAAATAATAAGGGTCATCAAAATTTTCCATTCACAGTTATATATTCATTAACTTTCATTATTGCTAACTGAATTTGCAGATGTAATAAATTCCCATAAACCACTTCCAAATTGTAAAAGCATTACAAAGTTTGCTTGACAAACTCACAGTTAGTGGGAATAAAAGTAAGGAAGAATGCAGTGGGAGTGAAGGAAAATCATGGTAGTAGATTTGTTATTGTAATTATCATATAAAAGAAAATAATGCTATTAAGTCACCAAAAAAAAAAAAAACCCCTTCAAAAATGTCATTATAGATAATTTCTGGTACAGGTTCAAGCTCCAAAAATATTACCAGTTAAACAGATAATTGTAAATCTACACATAAGCATGTGATCATTATCATAGTACTTCTGTAACCCTACCATAAATATATATTAGAATTTTAACCTAACATTTTTTACTAGTTAAGAAGAATCTTTTACCATAAAAATAAATAAGTTTTCAGCTCTGGCTGGTGTAGCTCAGTGGATTGAGCACAGGCCTGTGAACCAAAAAGTCGTGGGTTCGATTCCCAGTCAGGGCACATGCCTGGGTTCCAGGCCAGGTGCCTAGTAGGGGATGTACAAGAGTCAACCACACATTAACATTTCTCTCCCTCTCTTTCTCCTTCCCTTCCCCTTTCTCTAAAAAGAAATAAAATCTTAAAAATAAATAAATAAATATATTTTCAATGCTATAAAATCACCTCATTAAAATTAAGAAATTTATTTCCTGCCTGATAGCTATTTAATAAATGACATAATTAAAATTAAATAATTGTAAACTCTCATGCAACCCATAAAATGGGAAATATCCTTATGATAAAGTGCTTCTATGAAGAACCTGTAGCCAATATTTTACTAAATAGCAACATATTGAAGGTTTCTTTTTAAGATCTGAATAAAGGGGATATTAAAAATTATACTTTCTGGTCAACCTTTTTCTGGATGACCTAAAAATGGCAATAAAGCAAGGTAAATAAATAAATATAATCATTAAAATTGTAAATTATAAAAGTTAAAAATGAAGTATTGCAAAGTGAGACAGGCAAAGATAAACAGAATACAAAAATAGGTTGCAAGCATCAAATTTAATTTTTGAAATAATAAATTTAACTATAAAATTACATTTCACAAATGTTGAAAGTATTGGAAAAAGCTTAAACAGTTTGACATATTTATTAAATAAATTATGGAATGTCCACATAATAAAGTTCCATACAGACAGCCTTGCCATTTATTGGCCATGAAATATTTGGAAAAAATGCTAAGAAAAAATTGTAGAGCAGTTGCTAATGTAAGTACAAAAAACCTAACAGGATTTTTTCAACAAATAGTACAAATTGCTTTTTAGAATACCCATTATTTAAGAGAGTCCTAGCCAAATGAGTTTACATCTAATGAAAGTTGTCACATACATATGATCATGTTGTAATTCAGAAAATGATAAGATTATGTTTCTTAGGTATTGACATTTTAAAGAATGTCCACTATTCTTATGCCGTTCTAAAAGATAACATTTGTAATTTCTTTTTAATACAGGAGCCCCTTTTAGCTCATAATTCTCACCTTTTTCTAGTGAGATGACTTGTCCTCCATGATTCCCTCCACTCTTTAAGAGAAAATAGCATCTACAAACATTACAATAACAGAGAACCACTGAATATTTTTAGTGACACTATCTTAATTATTTCAGAAAAAATATATTTTCCCTTTTTTATGGCTGCAAATAACAAATGTGTAAATGTACCACAGTTTTTTTTTGTTTGTTTGTTTTGTTTTGTTTTTTTAATCCACTTCTTTACTGATAGGCACTTGGGCTGCTTCCAAATCTTGGCTATTTTAAATAATGCTGTAGTGAATGAACATAGGGGTGCATATTTTCTCTTGAATTAGTAATTTGGACTTTTTTTGGATATATTCCCAGAAGTGGAATTGCTGGGTGATAAGGCAGTTCCATTTTTAATTTTCCTGAGGTACATCCGTACTGCTTTCCAGACGGCTGCACCAATCTTATTCCCATGAACGGTACACAAGGTTCCCTTTTCTCCACATCCTCACCAACAGCATGGATGAACCTGGAAAGTATTATACCAAGTGAAATAAGCCAGTCAGAGAAAGACAAGTACTGTATGATTTCACTTATATTTGGAATCTAATTAATAAAATAAACTAACAAACAAAATAGAAACAGACCTATAGACACAGAGAACAGACTGTCAGCTCTCAGAGGGAAAGGGGGTGGGGGAGGTAGAAGAGGGTAAAAGTGGGATAAATGGTGATGGAAAGACATTTGACTTGGGTTAGTGAACACACAATACAATATGCAGATGATGCATTATAAAATTATATTAATTTGATTAGCAGATGTCATCCTAATAAATTCAATAAAAAATTTCATGATCACTCTCCAATCAAAACACTACATAATTATCTGAAAAAACATACCTGGAAGGGCAACTATTAAAGTTCATTTATATACACAAAAACTTAGAACCATTCCCTGTGTAATCTCAAATATCCCAATTTGTATTATGATTTTATAGCATATACAAATATTATGGAAAATAATACGGAAAATAATGACTCTGGCACGATACGGGGTAATGGAGTGAGGCTTTATTACACGCACAGACCCAGAGGAGGCAGTCTCCAAGTTCTGGCCCCCAAACAAAGGATTCAGGGGACTTTTATACTCTAGGTTCAGGCGGGAAGCCTACCTGGGGTAAGCAGAGTACAGAAGCAGAATGCGGAAGTGTTATCTGATACCCAGAGGCAGGCAACAGATCGGCTGCTGCCCTAACAGCACCTTGGCTAACTCCCAGTTCCTTTGGTATTTCCTTGACACAAACACTTTGCTTTTTTATCATAATATATTTTTCATTCTAATCTCTGCCATTGTACTGTGGAATTATGTTACATTTCCTTCCTGAGCCTTCCCCCCAAAGTAGAAATTTCCATTTAATGATATGAAGCATTTGCTGAACAGAAGTAGAAATCATATTTTGAGACTTTTTAAATGCTTATCATTATAATGTACATTTATCGATAGACACACAAATGGTGTATACTTGCTGTTATTTAGGAAAAGAGATTGAAGCCTCACAGTTTGGGGCATTCAGTGAATTCTTTATGTTGACATGTCATAAACTGGTTATTTTTATAACTCAAATTAGTTCAAGTAATAATACATTAATATGTAAGGATTCACATTTTGGTTTGATAAACATGTCTGTCTGTTCTCGGCCTTTTGCCCTTGTGATCAGAGCACTTTAACTGTCCCCAAAGATACAGAGGAGCTCTGCGTGTGGAGACATTGACAGCTCCATAATGAAGGTATGTCACTGGTAAAATGGTACGGCTTCCGGGGTGCACGTACTATGAAAAGGTTAATGAGGAGTGTCACCCACAGAGACTGTTTAGCTGACTCTGAAGCGTTCTTGATGAACAACTTTTGATTTTCTTTTCTGAAGAATATGGTGACTGATGATACTTATTAACTTCTCAAAAGTACACATTTAGGTGTTTTTGATAGTTGAAATTATTTTACGCTGTGGGAATATGGACTGCTATTTAAAACTATTTATATTTCTGAGCGGCTAACAAGCTTATTAGATAAAGAAGCAGCACAGGAGTGTTGCTTTCCGTTATGTTGGACTTCTTGACTCTCCTTAAATATAAGCTGGATAATAATTACTAATAAAAGCAATGATAGTGATAATTATGGCATTAACTGTTCCTGGATGTAAGAAACAGGAATGGACTGTATTTTAAGCAAAGGTCCAATGTAGTGGATGTGCACAAGGGCAGTCACTATACTGATTGCAGGTTGGAGAAGCTAGACTAGGGAAATGTGCAAAAGTGAGGCTCAGAGAACTTGGCAGCAGAAACATCTGGTCAGAAGTTTGCTAAACTCTCTGTTACCACTGAACATTGTTCTACAACCAGCATAAGAAATGTTAAACTTTCCCTTCTTTTGCAGTAACATCTATAGATTCCATATTCTATACCTGAGAATCTAATTGGTTGAACTTCATCACTGTAAACTTCTGATGCAGGAGCCAAGTTATTGCCTTCCCCAATATGGGACTGATCGTACTGAAGAAGGGACTATTTGTAGCTGAAGCGCAAAATGGTGACTATATGCATATTTCTTCATCACTTTGACTTTTCAAATCTAAAAACATTCATGCTTACTTTATATTGATAAATCATAATGCACCTATCCTTGAGGGATATTCATTCTCTTACCTAATGTGAGAAGACCTCAAATATTGTCAGTTACTGTGCACAGTTTACATTTGGGTTAATTATTTTTATGGTACATTCTATTGGTTATGACAAAAATAATGACTTGTATACATAACTAGGGTATAAGATAGAAAGTTATCACAGTGTTAAAAGTACCCTGTACTACACTTTTGCACCCCTCTCTCCCACTTCCTAAATCTGTGAAAACCGCTGAGCATTTATTTTCTCTATAGTTTTGCCTTTTCCATAATTGAAATTATTTTAAGATTGACTTAATTCACTTAGCAAGAGATATATTCTAATATGCTTCCATGTATTTTTCTTGATTTGATAGCTCATTTCTTTTCATTGCTAAATAATATTTCATTGACTAGATATACCACAAATAATTTATCCATTCACTTACTGAAGAACATTTTAGTTGCTTTTAATTTTTAGTAATTATGAATGTAGCTGCTGCATTTATGTAAAGGTTTATGTATAGTTATAACATGTCAACTAATTTGGGTAAATATTAAGAAATTAAATTGCAAGATCATACAGTCAGGTCAGTTTTAGTTTTGTAAGAAACTTCTAAACTGTCTTCCAAGGGGACAGTGCAATTTTGCACTCCCATGAGCAATGAATAAGAGAGTTTCCATGGCTCTACATCCTCACTAGCATTTACTATTGTCAGTGTTTTATTTTATTGTACCCATTTTATTAGATATACTTCAGTATCCCATCACTGTTTTAATTAGCAATTCCCTAATGCCTAATGACATACGATATAGAGAATATTTTCACATTTATTTAAAGATTCCATTAGTTTTATTTTACTTGTGAACACATTGTGTTAATATGAAAATTTTGAAATCAATGGTAAAGTTGTCCAACACAAATGTACCACACAAAAATTGTTGGAAAAAAAGGAAGATTGCAAAACTGAAAATATAGATGACTCTTAGCATTTTCTCTTAATGTGTACATATTAACTCCCTCCTTCACTACCTTTTAATTGTCTTTGAACAATTTCTCAAATAAATGGGATTCTTTATGCCAGATCACAACCAATTTTATAAAGATCTGCTTCTGACTCTTCCACCTTTAGAGAGACATTATTTTCCATGGTAATTTTTAAGACTAAAAGTGGGAATGCAAGGAACAGAACAAGGAATTCCCAGTTTTATCCATAGTGCTTCTGGTATCCAATGTATAAATAGAGCTCCATTTCTCAAATGATTACCAGAATCTATTACCTAAGTCAATATTCTGAACATATTTTTTTCCCCAACTCATCCTGGGATTTATAGACAAAAACTTCAAACATGGCAGAATCCCTCAAAATGACTGTTGCAGTTTTTTTTTGGAGCCAAAGCTTTGCCCCGGTGGAGAAGTCCTTTGCATCCTACACTTGAGTCCAAAGTCCCAGAAGAATCATGAACTCTAGGTGCAGGAGAAAAACATTTTTATTATCATGTCACTGAATATAACCATTAGAAATGCCCCTCATGCACATGCATGCATTCACAGTTCTCCGTGGTAATCAGAACGTATGTGCTGTTCAGAGCTTGCACCCGATCTTTGAAGTGTTGCAACAAATGGGAACATGTGGAATGGCTCCAACAATCTTCCATCAGAGGGGTGAAGGGCAAACAATTGTAATTCCTGAAATAACAACTTTTATCAAATGTTACTCAAAATTGTTCTAAAAAAATTCTACAAATATCTCACCATTGTAGCCTTTTCATCCCCCACTGGATATTTACAAGCCAGTCAGCTCTGTCAAAATGTATCAAATTTGGCTGCAAGTTCACTCACTCATAGACAAAATATTAATGTAGTTCGTTGTGTTTTTTTTTTAAAGCCTGCAATTTAATGTTACTTGGGGAATACTGAGGTGTTAGTACCTCAATATCTCCACTTAGGAAGGGGAGAGAAGGAAAAGAAAGGATGTATGTATCTGTGTCTCTCTGTGTATGTGTGAGAGAGAGAGAGAGATTAATAGATTTTAGGATTGAAATGTTTTACATACACAATTTACTCCTTTTATGGTCCCTCTTTTTCTCAATAATAAGATTTACCTGATTGGAATGGAAAAAAAGGCCCTTCATGATCCAGTCACAGACCACATTTCTAACCCTCTAACCCTAAATTAGCCTCCATTGAATTCTATGGTAACTTTCAATCTGCCCCCTAACTTCCCTCAGCATGTTCTCTAATCTGAGTACTCTAAATTAACCCTAATTGTTTTATAATCCCATTCACTTCCCTATCCCCATAACTCCCTTTCTTCTGTTAGCCTCTCTACTTCCTATTCAACAGATAGATATTCAGGCTTCAGAAAAAGTCTTAATAATATCACTGCTGTGAATTCCTCTTTAGGTTTCCCTAACAGAGTTAATTATTCTCTCTATTGCACTCTTAGAACATTATGTGCATAAAGCATTTGCTGTAATGCTTTGAAATTTTTTGTTTACCCATGGTTTTTATCCACTAGATGGTGAGAATAGATTTTATATCAGAGTCATGCTTGTATCACAGTGATAAAAAGAAGAGGTACTTATTCGTGGAGTGCTGAACAATTGTGATTTGTAGCCACTTTTGGAAGCTGTTCTTTATGTGAACAGGACTTCTAATGGAACTTTGACCCTGGAGACTAAGCCATATGCAGTACTATTTTTCACATATAATTTTACAGGATATTAAAATATACCATCTATTTCTTAATAAAACATAGATTCAAGAAGAGAGAAATCAATTAATTTTTACACTCAAGCTATTCAAATATATTTTTGCATATTTTGCAAAAAAATTCTAAAGAAACTTCAATTTTCTCTTTAATTGATAAGAAAAAAGTAAGAAAATTTAACCTGAATTTCTTGATACATTTTAAAAAATATTATGACCTTTGAAAATAATAAGGACTCTGTTAATTTGCTCAAATCAAAAAAACAAACAAACAAGCACAATATAACCAAAGACACTGAAATTGAGAAGGGGTTGATAGTCACCAGAGGAGAGAGGGGAGGGAATTTTAGGGGGAAAGGGGAAGGGTTTGGAGCAACAAGTATAAAGGACACATGGACAAAAACTAGCGGGGGTGGAAATGGGAGGGGGTGGGGAAGGCTGGGGCGGTAGGCTGGAATGGGAGCAAAAGACAGAAAACTGTACAAGAGCAACAATTAAAATAAATTTAAAAAAAGAAACATGATAGATCTATAAATAAATATATAAATGGAATTAAGATTCAACATATAATCACTGGCTAATGTTAGAAATACTTAGAAGGTTGTGGGACTTAACTAGGATAGTGAAATTAATTGATAGCCACTAAATTTAAATTGTACCTATATCTTCGAACTTAAGCTAATAAAAATTTAAAATGATCATTTTAGATTTGACAGTTGAGTGACACGTAAGCACACTGGACAGCTAAAATATATCCCAAATGTAAGAGTGTTAAAATCACAAGTGATCTCTGTTTTAACAATGCAATTTTGAAATTCTGTTTCCAGTTGGCCACAGGGAAATATGTTAAATACCTATGAAATGATGGTAAATGTCACAATCTCTAATATAACAAAATGACAAGTCTTCCTAAGTTATACCAAGACAATGTAAACCATGTTTCAGTCAACTCATCTTGATTTATGCCTAATATGTTATGCAACACCTGAGAGGGAAACTAGGAAATAAAGAATCAAGACAACTTGCCTTCTCAGAGATATTTACACCACAGATTTCAAAAGATAGGGCCAATTATGAGTAACCAAAATGTTGAAGTAACAAGTCATTGAGAATGGTCATTGTGATAAATTATTTACAAAAAATTCATATTAATTGTCCTCAGCTGTTCAGGCTGCCACAACAAAAGTCACATGCACTAAATTGCTTAAATAGCATACATTTATTTTCTTACAGCTCTGGATACTGGAAGATCCGAGGTCAAGGTGCCATCAGATTCTGTTCCCAGTAAAGTCTGTCTTCCTGACTTGTATCCTCACATGGTCTTTCCTTGGTGTGTGTTTGTGGGGAGAGTAAGTAAACTCTATGGTGTCTCTTCTTAAAAGGGCATTAATCCCATTATGATGCATCTTCCTGACCTTGAAAACTCCCAAAGTCTCCAGCTCTGAATACTATTACATTGAAGATTTGGGTTTTAATATTGGAATTCTGAGAGGACCTAAACATTCAGTCTATAACATATACTTAGCCCACTTATCTACATTTAAACCACAGTAATATTTATTACATTTATTTAGAAAATAACTTCAAAAAAAAAAAAAAAGATTGTGGTGATTGCAGACTACTGAAGACCAAAAAATATATTTCTAGGATTTCCATGAGGTTGTGTGACCTATGTAACCAGATGTTAAAATGAGAGAGCAAGAAGAAACAGCCTTAGCAAATAACTGAACTTTAAGTAAAACAAAATGCACTTTTCTCCCTGGCAGGCTTCAGTTTTTCATTGCTATTATTAGGACAGTTAAAATGTGAGATAATGAGGTTTCAGATTCATGAAGTAATTAAAACAAAGTCATGCAAACAGAAAGAAGCAGTCCTAGGAATTTTTATCCAGAACAGTTGGAAATGTCAAATATAAATTCATAACTACCTACATAGTCCAAGCAACCTACCCGCATCTTTATATATTTAAGACAGGAGCAGGATAAGCAATATAAATTATAGAATGGTGGGCATATAAATTATATATAAAACCATGTGACAGGGTGTGTACTTTATCATGCAAAAGATGTCAGGAAACTCATCTAAGTCTATCAAGGATTAGGTGAAGAAACTAATGAAATCAGCAAATCAGACTAAGAAGGATTATCTATTGAAGTAGGATGAGAACCATGAAAAAGTCCTATATGATGAACCAAGTGAAGAATGAAGAAGTAGGAAGTAGATCAAAAGTGACATGTATTGCTTATAGGTTCAGTAGGATGAGACCTAAGAAAGATATTAATTTGGGGTATCATGGAAATGGTTTTCCTCAACAGTACCCAGAGTCAGATCTTACCCAACACCCAAATATTAGCTCATCCTGAGAGATCTGGACTTCCGTTTGCTTTGGTGGTCACTCCAAAGAGTTCATAAGTTTGACTCGATGATCTTGAATTATCCTTAAGTCAGGGGATTACAGATCTTTAAAGTAAAACTTCTCAAAGTTTATTTAGTACTAACATATCTAGAAAATTCTTCTGATCTCTATAACGATTAGCATTAAGGCCAAGTGAACAAATACAACTGAATCTGTTAGATGGACTTATTTTACACATTCTACTGTTAGTGAACATCACCTTGTGGAAGGTACTGCACTATGCACCGTGTTGATATATGCCTCTATCAATCCTATCTTTTTGAATGGGCTTCTGCACATAGGACATGCAAGTATATATGGTGGGGCAAATCTCATTGGATAGCAATGCACAGATTTTTTTTTTAAATCTACCCTACCTCCCTGAAAACAATCTACCTTTGTTACCTTAAAAGTAAAGTAGTTAAGAAGAGTGGAAACAAAATTTACTTTCTAGCAGGCCTTAAGCCTAAGAAGTATCTATGATATGTCTCATATATATGCTCACCTTCCATCTCTTCTGGATATTATTTTGTGTTTTATGTGTGTAAAGGTAAGTCACCAATGTGGTACATGATTTTGAATTATGATTATTTCTAACATGAGTATTTTAAAATATTTTATTTATTTATTTTTATAGAGAGGGGAAGGGAGGGAGAAAGAGAGAGAAAGAAACATCAGTATATGGTTGACTCTTGCACACCCCGTACTGAGGGCCTGGCCCACAATCCAGGTATGTGTCCTGACTGGGAATTGAACCAGTGACCCTTTGGTTCGCAGGCTGTCACTCAATCCACTGAACCACACCAGCCAAGTTTTTAATTCCGTGGTTATTTTAGTTATTTTGTTTTTTATGAACAACTACCACACATTTAGTTTGTTCTCCATGATGCTGAAAAATCATTTCAGGCCACTTTTATTGGTGTCTTTTGACCCACAAAGTCAGCTGAGGTCTGAATTTATTTTTACAGTTTCAAGTCACTCTCTCGCAATCTGCACATGTTTAGCAAAGACATGCAGTGTCCCTCTTGACAGGATATTTGCTTTTCATCCCTCATGAGAAAAACATTAAAATTGATTTCTTTTTAGTCATAAATTCTGTAACAATTTTCTCTGTAACTGCTGTAATTGAAAATCCCCCTTATCATTCTGAACAACTCCAAGAGAACAAAATTACTTTTCTTTGACTTTCTCATTCATCTGACTTTCCTATTGATTCATATTTTGATGTCTTTCCACTATATTATGAATCCCCTTGGAAAATGAGCAAGCAAAGTTTGCATGTTTGTTTATGTGCACTCCAGGGCTCAATGCAGTGTTTTCCAGAAGCTAGAAATTAAAAATAGGGTAAGTGTGTAAACTAAGACAATGTAATAATTTATTTATTCATTATATGAAATATAAAGTATGTGTTTGCTCTTTATGTGTATGTATGTGTTACTATATACATATGTTTTTCTCCTTTTCTTAACTTTATAGGAGTTGAAGAGAGATCAGGACAGTGTTTTATACAACTTTATTTTTTTTAATTTTATTTATTTTTAGACAGAGGGGAAGGGAGGGAGAAAGAGAGTTGGAGAAGCATTAATGTGTCATTGCCTTTTGCATGCCCTCTATTAGGGACCTGGCCTGCAACCCAGGCATGTCCCCTGAATTGGAATCGAACCAGCGACACTTTGGTTCACAGGCCGGTGCTCAGTCCACTGAGTCATACCAGCCAGGGCAACTTTAAATCCTGGTTCTTGTTAGGATGTCTGGTGAAGAGTAAACACTAAATAGGTGTTAGCTGAACTCAGTTGAATTGGCATAAAATTAGATTGAAATCTAATTTATTGCCACATCCTTTTGTAATCCAAATAAAGTAATGAAAGAAGTATTTCTCCTAAGTCCTTTCAAATATATAAAAAGTGCTAATAAAGTACTCAAAACCTTCTATTCTCTTAAGTGGAAGTGGGTTTAAAAGAATATTTCCTACAGTAATGATTACAAATATCTTGAGAAGTCACTAATATTTTGGAGAATATAACACAAAATGAAAGGTCTTATCTCAAAAGACTTACATATAAATCATGACACCATAAAAGTCCTGGAGGAAAGTATGGGCAGGAAAATCTCAAACATTCCACACAGCAACATCTTCACTGATACTTCCCCCCTAAAGCAAGGGACATAAAGGGAAGAATAAAGAAATGGGACCTCATCAAATTAAAAAGCTTCTTTCTGCATGGCTAAAGAAAAATAGCATTAAAATGAAAAGAGAACATATTTGCCAAAGACTCCTCAGACAAGGATTTGATCTCCAAAATATGTAAAGAATTCACATGACTCCACTCCAGTAAGACAAAAAAAACATAAAAAATGGGCAAAAGACTTGAACAGACACTTCTCCAAGGAGGACATACAGAGGGCTCAGAGACATATGAAAGGATGCTCAGCATCACTAGCCATCAGAGAGATGCAAAGTAAAACCACAATGAGATATACTTCACACAAGTCACAATGGCCATCATAACCAAATCAGCAAACGGCAAGTGCTGGCAAGGTTGTGAGGAAAGGGAAGCCTAGTGCACTCTTGGTGAGAATGCAGACTGCTACAACCACTGTGGAAGACAGTGTGGAATTTCCTCAGAAAACTGTAAATGGAACTGCCTTTTCACCAAGCAATTCCACTGCTGGGACTATACCCTAAGAACCCTAAAACACCAATCCAAAAGAACCTATACACCCCAATGTTCATAGCAGCACAATTTACAATTGCCAAGTGCTGGAAACAACCTAAGTACCCATCAGTAAATGAGTGGATCAAAATATTGTGGTACATTTACACAATGGAATACTATGCAGCAGAAAGAAAGAAGGAGCTCCTACCCTTCGCAACAGCATGGATGGAACTGGAGATCATTATGCTAAGTGAAGTAAGCTAGGCAGTGAGGGACAGATACCATATGATCTCACCTTTAACTGGAACATAATCAATGAAAGAAAAAAGCAAACAAAATATAACCAGAGACATTGAAATTAAAAACAATCTAACAATAGCCGAGGGGGTAGGATAACAGTGCAGGAGGGGGTTTTAGGAACACATGGACAAAACCAAGGAGGAGGGTGGAAGCAAGGGAGGAAGGTGGTTTTGGCTGGAGTCGGGGGAGCGGTAAGGAGGAAATGCAGACAACTGTAATTGAACAATGGTAAACTAATTTTTTCAAAAGGTCTTATCCCTTGAATCATTCACATAAGTAAGTAAACTCTGATTCCAGAGCCTTCACAAACCCTACCTTCTCATATCCAAGGTCCATGGATAAGAGCACAGACCTACAACAGTCAACATGAAGAATTCAGACATACATGTCAATCCATAACTGATAAAGCCATGTATCAGATGTAAATCCCTAATGATTTCAAAGCATAATAACAATATCTCTAGTATGGTTGTAAACAGTAATGAATTTGGAATTAGTAATTCTACATTTAGTTGTATGACATTAAAAATTTTTATTCTTCTTTGGCGGAGACATTGGCCCACATATTGAACATTGCCCAGTAAATGGCACATTGTACTTCACTCATTAAATATTGCAATCTGACAATTAATAATTTTTCCATGTTCTTTGTCTATATATGATAGGTTATAACCTATCATGGAAAAACATTGAGTTATACAATCCATTTTCTAATAACATTTTCTGATAGTTCAATACATGAACTTTAAATTATTTTAAATTATGTTTTAACCTGATTATGATTAATATTTTAATATTTATTTTTACATTTGCTATTTCATTAGTGAGATACATAATTGGGGTTAATAACAAATTCAATGAATGTGTTCCAGTATAATTCTATATGATTTTTTCTCTCTCCCAGTTTCTACTTTCATTTTTCTGTAGTAATCTGAAAATGTATTGACAGAGAAAAATTCCATATCACCAAAATAAAAAGAAGCTAGTTTCTCTTAACATTTAAAGGGTAACAGCTCTCCTTTGCTTTTTTGTTTTCTACTTTTGCAGTTGATCTTACCAAAAACATCAAGGTAGTACAATTTGACTCACACATAACTTATTTTGCACTTTAATTTCATTGATAATTAGCAGTATTTAATTTTTTTCTTTTACCTTGATATAGGTAGCTATTTCATGATGCATGAATTCAGATATGTTCTTAAGGTTTTTTTTTCCCTTTTTTTTTTACAATTGAAAATTCAAGGAGTAGAAAAAGTTTAAAATATATTGATATGTCTTTATACTTCTTTAATAAAATAAGTTTAAAATCTTACCTTTAAAAACAACAAAGGTGTAATTTTATTTTTAATCCAAACTAATGCCACTTAGAATGAAGTTTAGACAATAGGCAAATTTAGATAGTAACAGCCAAATTCTATGTATATTGTATTTTTTCTAATTATTTTCAGCAAAATAATATAAGCTTTGACATGTTTATTCATTGAAATTCTAATCATGAGTGATTAGGACTCAACAATTTGTAGCTGTACAAATTTCAAAATATAATTTGAGTCTGAAAAATTGGTAAAATTTGCAGTAAAATCCAATTTACTTCAAATTTGAACTTATTTTATATATGTATATAATGCATGTGAAATAATCTACAAAAAAGAAAATGAAATGTTCAGATATCTGTGTTGTTTTTCAAAAATATTAGTAATATTCTCAGATTTAACTAGAGTACAGAGATGTTTACTGTGTTATTTTTGTATTCCATATATGAACATATTCATGACATTCTTCAGTGTATACAAAAACTATCATTAAAATTCAATAAAAATCTGCAAAAGACTGAGCTTCAAACTGTGTCAAAATAAACTATACTTGTGGAAATTCTATATAAAAAGTGATACATTTGAAAATTAACCACGCTCTGTTTATAAATATTTAAAGTGTTTGTATATTCATAGAATTAAACAAGAAATAACACTTTGGTAAAATTCCAGAAATGTTTTTGAAAACTGAAGCTTTTAATCATTTAACAATTTGTCCATAAATCCCTGAGATTTCTTTTTTAATGATATTTTATTTTTCAATTTCAGCTGAAATACAATATTACATTAGTTTCAAGGGGGAAATAGTCCTTAGACATTTATGTAAATTATGAAGTGATCACCTCAACAAATCTAGTACCCATGTGACATCCTACAGGCTTATTACAATATTGTTAATGATGTTCTCCATGCTGCACCTTACATCTTGGGACTGTTTCTATAATTGTTAATTAGCACATCTTCATCCTTTCTGTTTTTCACCCATCTTCCTTATCCTCTCCCATCTGAGATTTCTACTTTCAGTCTTTAACCGGGAAACTTCCTCTGCTCTAGAAATGGACATTTCTCAATATTGTCATCTTAGTATATTTTCCACCTATTATTATTACATATTTTGATACTGAAAACCCACTTTGGTGATTAATTCCCCTGCACACAATTTTGTGGAACACTGTAATCAAATTTCAGAAAAATATACTTTTGTTTTTTAAATGTCGTATCATACAGATTTTCTCATTTAAAAATATTATTTAAAATAGTTTGAAGACTGGTGCTTCATTAATCTTATTTCATAATTAATGAAGATTCTTATCATCCATGTTAGTACACAGAGATGGCAAATCAGTTCTTTGACAACAAATACTGGAGAAAATTTAACATTTTTAAAAGGGTGATTTGCTTTTTTTCCTCTTTCAAGTCTGATGCTGTATAGAAATTTTCTATTTTAATTGAAAATATTGTTTGAGAGAATTAGTAATGTCTCTAAATATATGGTTTTGTTTGAAGAGTACTTAGATCTTTGTTAGTTTTAAATTTTCTACAACTTAAAAAAAGCCTTTTATCTATGCAAGCACACAGCTGGCAAGTCTACACAAACGACAAAATTGTTTGCAATATTTAATGATACGCTGTATTGCAAACAAAAAACAGGCTTTTATTCATGTAATCATTACAATCAAATTAAAAAATTAAAAATCTCAGCATTTTGATAATTCCATATGTATGCCATTCAGGAATATATGGCAGGTTGATTCAATTAAAGATATTATATCTCAAAAAGTGAAAAAATTAATATAAATTTAGAGTGACTTTAAGTGACCCAGTGATGTTTGTTAGTCATTCTAATTATCCTTATTTGACTGCATAGTTGCGTCACTGGCACCTAATTCAAACATTTTATCACTATCCTTGCACTCACTCAAAGTTTTTCACTTTAGCTCAAGGGTTTAGCTCCCATTTCCTGTTCGGCTCAAAGCAATCTGATTTGTGTTTACTCAACTTCCCTTTTCTTTGTCTCATTATTTTTTTACGCTCACTTAAATCCTTCTGAAAATTTTCTGATACTTGAACTCTGCTTATTGCCTTCTCCTTCTACCTAGTCTCTTCTAGGCTAGCTGTTCTATGATCATCTTCGATAATTTCTTCTATCATTTTACTTCAGTATGTTCTCTATTAAGCAATCCTCTTTCGCATGGATTTTTCTCTCTGTAAACTTTTTCATTCTGTACAAAAACACACTTTATGATGCTCATGTCTGTAGTATCATACCGTGATATTCCTGTACGTTCACAGTGCCTCACAATCATATCTTTCCTCACTTCTTGAAACCATTACCAGGTGTTTTTTGTTAGTTTTTTTTTTTGTTGTTGTTGTTGTTCTTATCATTGTGCTAAACTTTCTGTCTCAAAATATTAGCTCTGTCTAAAGTATACGGAGTAAAGAAGAAAAAGCAGGCTATGGGAATGGTGAAAGGAAGAATTATAGGAAGCAAAAGTATCTGAATGTTTGTAATGACAAGTATGTTAATAAAACATGGATTCAGAACTTGATACTTGTAATTTACAATTGGGTCAAATTGTACAATGGTAAAACTAACAAGTCACTGTTTCCCTTTTCTAAAGAGGGTAAATTAACATTACATTCTTTGTTGCATTTTTGTCATTTAAATAAAATGATGTGTTTAAAGATCTTATACAACTGCCTGTCAAATAATAAGAACAAGCTAAATGTGTGTGTTAAATATAGATTGATGACAGAGTATGTGGCAACTCTAATACTTATAAAACAAACTTCTTGTCTTACCTAACTAAAAAGTCTTTTGATATTACCTAAGTAAAGAGAAAATTAGTTTAAGTTGAAAGAAAAACAATATTCACTGTCTATTGAATAAATAAGCACATTCCTATCTATTGAAAGTGATATTAAACCTATATTGCTTGTGAAAGTCCATCTCTATATGCCTTTTGATAAATTCTTCTTCATGATCTTTTCCTTGCTATAAAAATCTAAATCTACTCTACCTTCAGCCCAGGAAACAAAATAAAAATAAGACATAAGCCCTGCCCCTAAGGAGGTGACACTCTTTTTGTTGCTGTTTCACAATACAACACAGCATTCTTAGGAACTCTTTTGGGTAAGTAACCATCTTTCAAAACTTTTTGAAGATTGGGTGCTTAATTTCTTAGTTGATTGACCTCATTGGATGTACATCTGAGTGGACTCTTTCTGAAAATTTCACTTTACTGAAATTGAATGTTATTAAGTCAAAGGTTAGTCTTATAATTATTTCCATTGAGGATTCCCAGTTTTGTTCTGTTTTGTTTTAATTTCCACAGTCCTTATTTTGATGACCTGCCCCTTACTAAACAGAGAAATACAATCTCACCTTTGGGGAAGATTTTATGGATGAGGATAAAGGCTCTTATTTCAAGTAGAAGCAATATAAGGAAAGCTACATTTATTTAAATTACGAATTTAATTTTCATGTTGTACTGCAGCAGAAACCAATCAATCTTCATGGGGAAGCAAAGTATGTGAAGCGTATACAATGGAATTAGCATTTATATGTGATGTGGTTTTATAAAAGCAATTGTTTGAAGAGCTCCAAAAGACTAATTAACTAAAAGAGCTTTTGTTAATGTGTTTTAGCTTCAGTAATTTTTACATGGACTCCAATCTAAGTATTATATGTGTTTAAGAAAACAAATTTGATAAAAGCATAAGAAAAGAAATTGTAGTATATATATTTCTCTACAATAAAAATCAATGTGGGATAGTAGAAATGATAGTTTATTATTTCTAAGCAAATTTTGAAAATCATTCCAGACTATAAAGTGTAAAAAAAAGTATTTCTAGATATAAAGCATAAAATAACTCACTATTTAACTATCTAATATTTTATTTAAATTAAACCTAATGTTAAACCTAAGTTCTTAGGGAAAATATATTGTTCTTAAGTTCTTAGGAAAAAATTGATATTGAATGAATAAAAAAATCATGATTTTCAGATCTACTTCCAGCCAGGATTGCATAGACAAGCAATATATCTTCATGACAAAGATAGTAATCAAAGCTTCTTACAAAAACTTAAAGGGACTTTTAGCAAAGATAATGAATCAAGAACTAATACACAGATAACCTTCCTAGAAATATATTAAAATGGTCACTAAAAGCCAAAAATAGAATAGATATTATAGTTGAAATGCACATGAAGGAATTTCTTTCTGCTTGACATGGTAGAAATGAAAGTAAATCAAAGATCATATTTTCTAGAAGTCCAATGTCATGAAAGATAAAAAAATACTGTCAGAATACCACAAACCATCCTAATTGGGGAGATATATTAAGAGTAGCCATTTTTATCCCTGGATTGTCTATGTTAGGTGATTTTTTTCATTTGTATAAATAAATGTATAAATAAATCCCATGCTGGCCAAAGTGATGGAAAAAAAAAAAGAAAACCTAATGAGCCATTCAAAAAAGTAATAAGCATGAACCCTGTCTAAAAGGATATATAAACCTGCACTGGCCTGAGAATCCAAAGGTCATCAGTTTGATTCCCTGTCAGGGCACATGCCTGGGTTGCAGGCCAGATCCCCAGTAGGGGGCACATGAGAGACAACCACATATTGATATTTCTCTCCCTCTGTTTCTCTCTCCCTTCCCCTCTCTCTAAAAAATAAATAAATAAATAAAATCTTTAAAAAATGTTTAAAAAATAAAAATAAAAGGGTATGTAAACCAACTTAAGTAAAGAGAAATGACAGAGTGAAAAAACATACATAAGCACATATACTATATATATTTATATATCAACATTATATTTACAATTATATGTAGTAGACTAGCAATACTAAAAGAAGTTAATATAATGGACATTACAGTAGAGAGTTGATAGAAATATTCTTTTTAGAATATATTCCTAAGGGAAAACAAATTCTAATAGAACACACTTTGAGCCATCTCACCTTGACTAAGTTTGCTTCCTTTGCTGAAGGTTTCCCAGCCTTTTGTTGAGTAGTAAATGCAGGAGCAATTGAGTCAAATGATAACTCAAGAATGGAGCCGTGACTGAAGGGGAATCTCCACCAAGAGGAGGAAAGTACAGTTCCTGGAGGCTGGAATTAGCAGATGAAAGATTAGACACAACTAGCATTGGCTTGAAGGAGCAAGTTGCAATGATACCAGTAACTGGGGGAGTAGGTGAATCCTTAGAGCGGCAAGAACCCAGGATAAAATTGTTGAGATACGCATGAAGTTGTGGGGGTCCCACCTACCCCCTTGACTTCAGACGCCATGTGGTCAATGCCCCTCTGTCCTTGGATGCAGATCGTGGAGAATAATGCAGAGAGAGAAAACACAAACAGCTTTGGTAGAGAACTGAACTTTAAGCAAACAGAAAACATTACTTCCCACTGGCAAGCTTAAGCTTTTCCTAACTATCATCCAAATTTGGGGTTTCTGAAGTTTCAATTAGTTATCAAAATCAAGGAGTTTTAGTGATTTGATCATTTAGTAATACTGTAGGTGATAACATATCCACTAAAATAAGTAGCATATCTAATATGTAAGATGAAAAATATTTTTAAATATAAAAATGCATTGTGTTGAAGCAATCCATATGTGTTATTCTGAAGCCAATATTCACCTTTAATTATTATTACAGTTTTAAAATAGTCATTTTCCTACTCCGGTACATGAAATATATACTGAATTTCAGGCATTATGTTTGCCAAGAATGAAGATTACTCCTTTGTTTCTTACTACTTAAATAGCTTTGGACTATTCATCTAAACCTTAACCTCCTCATAACCTCAATGGGATAATAATGACCACAATAACAAGGCTATTTTTTTATATAACAGAATATTTATGAGATATTTGACACATTCCTCTTCAAATTGAGAAACTCTCCTGTGAGTTTTGGAGAGAGAGAGAGATTGTTCTTCCCCCAAAGTCAAAGTAGTTTGTTAGTTTCTCCTATAGATAGACTGTGTTACATACATTAGGTTTGGCCCTTAAGAAATTGTACCTAGGACCTGGAGTATTGACCAATGTCTCCTAGACAAAGGACAAAGTGAGGAACTTCTCACAGTGGCAAAGGCAGTGACAAGTGTTCAGGAGGAGGGGTGGAAGAGGGGCTTCGACAGTGTGGCTATGGCAGTAGGTAGCATCCAAACCTGGATACCTTATGTATGAGTTTCCATAATTAATCCTGGAATGTTTCCTGTGACTAATAATGCACCTTATCTATTTATGAGTCTCCTGATACCTTTCAAAAACTTCTGCTAAATATCTCCAAGTCCATTTCTGTTTGCATCTAAGAATTATAACTAGCACCATTTGGTATTCATGGTATAAAGAAAGATGAAAAACAAGAAATACATAACAGTTCAGTATAACAATTTCAGGACCTTCTTAATTTAAACACTTTGTAACCTTTCTAACATCTTGTTAGGTTCAGCAGAATTCTGCTTCTATTAATAAGAAGCAGTATATTCGTTTTATATCACTGCTGTAACAAATTGCCACAAATTTAGTAGGTTAAAAAAACACAAATCATTGTCTTCCATTTCTGAAGGTCAGAAGTCCACAACAGGTCTCACTGGACAAAGCAAAATGCCAGCAATGCTTCACTCCTTTCCCGAGGCTATGGGGTCAATCCATTTCCTTGCCCGTTCAGTTCTAGAAGCCACACATATTCCTTGGCTTATTCACCTGTTCATTCATCTTCAAAACAACTATACAAGGGAAGTGTTATTCTGAACATTTTATCCCCCTAACCTGTCTGCTTCCTTCTTACATACTTAAATTAGCTACCCATATAATTCAGGATGATATCTGTATTTTAGTCACTTGCAACCTTAATTCCAATCTGCCATTTCAACAAGCCTTTACAATGTAAAGTAATGCATTCACTGGTTTCAGAGGTTAGGATGTGAATATCTCTGGGGGACCATTATTCTGCCCACTATAAAGAACATTCCAGGCCCTGGCTGTCATGGTTCAGTGGACTGAGTCCCTGCTTGCAAACCAAAGAGTCACTGGTTTGATTCCCAGTCAGGGCACATGCCTGGGTTGTGGGCCAGGTCCCCAGTGTGGGGGTCGTGTGAGAGGCAACTGTTTCTCACACAGTGATGTTTCTCTCCCTCTCTGTTCCCCTTCTTCTCACTCTAAAAATAAATAAATAAATAAAATATTTAAAAAAAAA